>JABVXU010000584.1:0-33523 GCA_013365365.1 Cruorifilaria tuberocauda
GAACAAAAATAATAAGTGTAACTTCATTTTATACGTTTATATCTAAAACTAATTTCAAATTAGCACGAAAAATATAATAAATAAAATTCTGGAAATTATTTCGAAATTGGAATTTAAATTAGAAATTAAAATTAATTCAAATAACCATTTTGCAATCGATCACATAGTGTAATATCATAATTACTTTCTTCGCTGGATGATAAAACACTTTTAATACTTGACGGAATGAACGCAATACCCACGTAAGATGTAGCGCACGGCTCATCCTCGTAATCTATTGAGGAATGCCTCAAGCGGATTACTATTATTTAAAAAAAAATTTTTTTCAAGAAATAAAAAAATGATCAGTTTTACTTTTTAATTATTTTGATAAAAAACTTGAATGAAAACTTACAAAATACAAAGCAAACGAAATTTCGCTTAAATTAACAGGTAATTAACTTAAATTAACAGGTAATAGGTGATTAGATAATTTTGAATAATTCTATAAATACATAAGGTTGACAAAAATGGAATTAAATTTTATTTTGAATTAAAAAGAAACAGATCATTCGCTTAGCTTGATAATTATTATTATGCTAAATATTATGTTTTTATTATTATGAATTACTACTATTAAAAAGTTACTAGTGATTTAAAAAATGAAATTTAACCAACCTTTCAACAGTTTCACTTAAAACAGCAAAACTTTCGAATGTAAGTATTACTTCTTCGAGATTCTGCTCACCTTGTAAGCCATCAATAATGAATGTACATGTGGTATTAGCTGGATACATTAATGGATACTAAAAATTTCCATCAATTGAAGAATTTATTAAGTAAAAATATTTTCCAAAACTATTAGTATACTTCTAATTATTAAGTAAAAAAATTTTCTAAAACTATTAGTTATACTTCTAATTATTAAGTAAAAATATTTTCTAAACTATTAGTTATACTTCTAATTCTTTATTTCATGACAAAATTTAATTTAATTTCAATTAAATATTCATAACATTTGAAAATATAAAATACGCAAAATATGTAAATTATGAATACGCATAGTACTTAAAATATGAATACGTAAAATATTTATCGGTACCTTAAAATTACTTTATTAGCTATTATCTATTACTTTTAATTATATTTTACATTTCCAAAAAAACTTGTTCCCTTTATAAATATCTATTAAATTTTACTATAAATTATAAATTAAATTTTATTAAATCAAATATCAATTTTAGATAACTTTATAAGCATATTTCAAAAATCACTTTCTTCCTCAGAAAAAAAAACCTAATTTAATTTTATCTAATTATTAATTACTAATTAATTATAATTTTAGTTTTAGAAAACATACTTTAGGGGAATGTATAAAATGAGTTGTTTCACGATTACTTCTCACAAGTAAGTCACATTCTGAACCACGTAAATGTGTTATACCTGATTGATTATCCATCAATTTCAGTACATCAACATAACGATTTGAAAATTCATAATCTAATGAATATCTATAACGATAACAATAAACAATAATAACAATAACAATAACAACAACAACAATAACAATAACGATAACAACAACAATAATAGATAATAAATATGAGATAATTGAATTTCATTTACTGAATGGAAAGTAAATGAAGTGAGATAAATTTAACAAAGTATAAAAATGTAAATTAAATTTATACCCGCGTGGATCAGCTTTAGCAGGACTTGTCGTATTAAATTCAATAAATGTACTTGGGCCAAATGAGTAAATTACCATACGTTGTTGTAAGCCACATATTTTTCGAATAATTGGATATTTATTAGTTGGACCATCATATATTGTTAGAGAATCATATGGGCAGCTAGAAATTTTTTTATTTTTTCAAATATATTTTTTAAATTACTTTCTTTCATTTATTACATTTGCATTATATTTATATCATTCTATTATGCAATATTATCATATCATCATTTTATCACTATTCATCCTATGATTATTTATTGTATTATCATACTATCATATCATTAAATTATACAGTACTATATGTATCATATTCATCATATTCATTATTATTCATCATTTATTCGTATCATTATCCTATTATCATATTATCATATAATCATTTTATCACTATCAATCATACGATTATCATATTATACAATATTATACATATCATATTATTCATCATTTTATCACTATTTATCATATGTTTATTTATTGTATTATATTATTATCATATTGTACAATGTATTACATATTGTTCATCATATTCATTATCATTCATCATATTATCATATTATCATTGTATTATCATATCACTATATTATCATATGATATTATTATAATTATTGATATTATTATAATTATTGATTACATTAGAAGTTATTAGATAGATAAGTAATGCAATTGAAAGGAATTGAATAAACAAATTTAAATTTTAACTTTAATATTATGCTGTTATATTATTCATCATATTCATCATTATTCATCATACTATTATATTATTGTATTATTATATTATTACCAATTATCATATTATTATTATTATATTATCATGATTCACATCATATTACTGTTGATCGAATAGAAATTAGATAGATGAATAGTGGTGCAATTAGAAGGAATTGGATAAAGAAATTTACATTTACAGTCTATAATAGTGTACGTATCATCATACTATTACTGTATTACTGTAATACAGTAAAATATTACTGTATTATTATATTATCCTCATCATCATATTATTATATTATCATAATCATATTATATTATTATAATATATATAATCATATTATATTATTATAGATAATTAGTGAGTAACTGGATAACGAAATTTACTTTTGCATAAACACATTACACAATAATCATGTAAAAGTTAAACTGCAATAATAGAAATTAGCCAAATAATTAAATCAAATTAGGTAAAAGAATTAATTGTGTAATGCAATTAAAAGAAATTAAGTAAAGGAATTTAGGTAAATAAGTAAGTAAATAATTTACTGTTCACCACCGAAATAAATATCAAAATCACGAAAAAGTAAACGAATACGTTGACCCGTTCGACCATTGAGCAAATAAGTACAGCGAAAATTCTGAAAACAAAAGAAAAATTTACAGTTATTTTTTATCATTACTTTTATCATTATCATTATTATTGTTTGTTTTCTTGCTGTAGTATCAATTCAACTTTTACTTTGATTTCTAATCTAGCAATTGATCATTAAATTGATTAGTGATTAGTTTGAAACAAAAGGTCAAAAAGTTTGAAAACTCACTTTTGGATATGTTCCAGGATAAGTTGGCGAAAGTATGGATCCACGCTTCCTGTGAAATAGAAAAAAAATGCTTTTTTTTTAAAATTACTTCCTTCCTCCCCCACTCTCTCTTTCTTTCTCTCTCTCTCTTTTTCCCTGTACTTCATTAAATCTATATTTCACTTATTTTTTAAATCTGAATTTAACGAAAACGAAAATTACGAGGCATTTTTTAATAAATGTTTAATTTTCTCTCTGTTTCAAACAATTTAATTTATTCCGCTAATTAGAGAACCTGCGCTAGTGATAAGAACTACCAGTCAAAGTATCGATTTCTTTACTTTCTTACTTCCTTACCTTACTTTACTACAATTCAAATACTAGTAGATTTGAATTTAAGTAATAATAATAATAGATCTGCATTAGTTGGTTACCATTAAATTAAAACACTTTAATGAGGTAAAATTTTAAATGGGAAAAAATAGCTTACTTAAACTTTGAATCGATCACAAAATCACATTTACCTGGTGGTACTTTTTCACCCACCTGATAAGGCGCTGAAATAGAATTCAGTAAAATTTAATTTGCAAAAATAAAATGAAAAAAAAAGTTATAGAAATTTTAGGAAAAATGAAAATTTATGACAAATACAAATATTTATGTGACAAATTTAATGTTTATTTAGGGTAGGAAGCCAAGCTAAAATAGCCTAGCTTTGTCCATCATCCTTCCTTTCTCATATATTTCAGCCAACGATTTTATCAATTTTTTATTTTTTGGAATACTCCCTTAAATCTAACATAACTGAAAATAATTTATTTGGAAGCATTCCATGGAATATTTAGGCTTAGCACTTTAAATTTAGCAGTGGGAAAAAGCGAAAAGCAAATTTCAATTTCAATTATTTAATTTGCATAACTTAAAAAAAAAAACTTTAATTATTTAAAAATAGTAATATACGTTTATATATTTAATATTTTCTTGTAGTGAATTTTTGAAAAATTTCTCCTTTTTCAGTTGTTATTTTCAGTTTAATTAATTATTATTTAATTATTCAATTATCATTAATCGATTTTTTGAATTTCTTTTTTTAGTTATTGTTATCAGTATTGTTAATAATTATTTAATTGTCATTTACTGATTAGTTATAATTTTATTTTGATTTTTTGCTTGCGTAAATTAATAATTAATTTAATTAAATAATTGTTGAAAGCATCTAACCATCAGATATGAATGCGTAATGACCACGGAATTTTAGAGCATTTCGTTGATTTGACGTAACTCTTGAATGAAATACTAATACTATGACACGATTTAAACTGAAAAGGAAAACTTAAGCGAAATCATTAATTAAATTAAAAATTATTAAAAGTGGAAAAGATGTACCTAATGATAAACAAATTTGATAAATTTTGATAAAATGATAAATAAATTTGATGAATTTTGATATAGTGATAAGTAAATTTGATAAATCTTGATAAAATGATAAATTAAGATATCAGAAAATTGATAATTTTAGGGAAAGAAAGGATAGCAATTAATCAATAATCAATTATATACAATCAGATAACAATCGATTATTCATTAATAAACAAATTTTAATGATAAAGAAAAAAAGTTCGAATGTAAATTGTCATGAAAGTAATCGAAGTGCAAATGAATAATTTAGGTGAAATTACTTTTTTCTACCTATTAACTTAATAATTATTAAATAAATGAAAGAAGACATTGTTTTAAAACGTGTAAAAGTAACGTGTAAAAGTAGTTACCTAATTCTGACGTACGGTGATACGCTACCGCAATAACGTCCACCAAATGCTGCAGAAAGTAAATCATCATCAGGTTCCTCCAATTCCGAATATATATCCACATATTCACTTTCACAACTGGGTAAAGTAAAATTTTTAAATATAATTTAATAATTAATTAAAATGCAAAGTTTTTACTCGGAAAAACTTCCCCATTTAAAATGCAGAAAAAAAAAATTTAAGAAATTTGATGATTAATTCTCATTTGAAAGTTTAAATTTACAAAATCCAATTCGTGCATTTGCTATCTCAAATATCATTACAATTTTGAAGTTTTCATTTCTGATAAAATCAATGATAAGCTTTAAAATATATTAAATTTAACTAATGAATAGCACGAATTTAGCAACGAATTTTAATTTAAAAATTATGATAATTTGATAAGAAAATAATGATAATTTGAAAATTATGATAAGCTATGATAAATTATGATAATGCTTATTTAAGAAATCAATTTCCAATTTGACAACTAATTCTTTCGTAAACTTGACTGAATTTCAATTTTCTATTAAAATCATTACTCAAAAAAAAAGTAAGTTAACTTACTTTCCAGCAGTACCAGCTAAGTGGAATTGATCGAAAATGAGTTTTACTCGTTGTTTTGGTGCCGCGACAAACGTGTATATACACTGCAAATTTTTGAAAAATTAGTTCATTTTCAACGAAAATGCAAAAAAAATTAATTAATTTTATCATCTGATTAAATTCACAGAAAAACTTATCAATCAATCAAGTTTAACCTCTAAATTTCAATAATACCAAAAGAGAATTTGAGAAAACTTATCACTCAATGTAAATTTTAATAATATTAAAGTGAATGAAGAAGAAATTATAACCAATATAATAATTGCATTAATATATATATAAGTATTCTTACTTGTAATTATAAGTATTCTTACTTGTAAATTTTTTGGACTTTTCGGTTGTGAAACTTCTCCGGAAATGGTAGCTGAAGGTGGTAACATCGGTAATTGAAATTCACCTTCCGTAGTAGAAGAATCGAAGATATGATCACATTCTAAAGTCTTCCTTACACTATTTTCTAGCCAATCTATTTTTTTTTTATCATTGATACTTCAGTGTTACATTTAATTCGTATTGAATTTAATTATGTAAACCAGTATTTCAATTCTATTAATCAATTCCTATTTTCTTCATTCTGAAGAAAGACTTGTGCATATATGTCTGTATGTTTCGTATACTTTAACTCATTTACTGATAATCAATTTTATCATATTAATAGCTATAATGCTAACTGTACATGTGGATATACTTTAACTCATTTACTGATAATCAATTTTATCATATTAATAGTTCTAATGCTAACTGTACATGTGGATATACTTTAACTTATTTAATGATAATCAATTTTATCATATTAACAGCTATATATATATGTATGTATATTCGTATATCTTAACTCATTTGCTGATAATTAATTTTATCATATCAGAGACTGATATGATACCTTCTGTTTTTTATTAATACTAAAAACTTGACAGTGTTTATCCTAAATTCACTTTAATCGTTTGTTCGTAAATCATAAAAGTTTGATAGTCCTTTGATACTCTTCATAGCCTAATGTTATTTTGTTTTTTTATTGATATTTTTTATTGATGTTTTTTTATTGGTTTTTTATTGATAGCAAAAGTTATCGATTTCTATCCTAAATTTATTTTAAATAGTAAAATTTTGTTATTTGCTAGTAAAATATTAAAATTTGATAATTCTACTCTTTGTGATATGATATCTTTTTGTTTTTATTATTTGTTTTACTTATTCATCTTCGATTTACTTTAATTAATTTCACTTATTAAAATGATAATGATTTGATAGAATTACTCTTTATATAATGATACTTCGATTTTTATTTTAATTAACCTTGACTGTTAAAGTAATATTGATTTGATGAACTTACTAATCGTAGAATGATACATCTCCGAATTTCATTTTAGTTTATCTTAACTATTAACTATTTAACTATTAAAGTGATAAGATTTAGTACATTTACTTTTCATATAATCATACTTCGAGTTTTATTTTAATTACTCGTAGCTACTAAAGTAATATTGATTTGAAAGGTTTACTCTCCAGATGATGATACATCTCCGAGTTTCATTTTAATTAATCTTACCTAGTAAAGTGATAATGATTTGATAAGACTTACTCTTCATATGCTAATACACCTTTGAGCCAGAAGAATAAAATAATGATCAGAAAGCAGGTGATAATGCAGATAAATAATAATGCAAAAATTATATCACAATCCAATCTTCGACAAAATGAACAATCCTCTTTGAGTTCTTTAGTTTTTTCGTTATTTAAAAAATTGATCCGAGCTTCGATCATACGTTCCAAAGTACGCATATGCGTCATTCCTCTTCCTTTCTTTTCCTTTTTTATTTTTTTTTTTGGATAGATAGTACTGATAAAGTTTTTATTATCAAGCTTAGCAATTAACTGAAAACGTAAAAATAATACTTTGATATTACCACTGAAAAAGATAAAATGGCTTAGTTTTAACTAAATTCTCCTTTTCGTTCTAGATTATATCTTTTCATGTTATATCATTCATACGTGACATGCCATTCCTCTCCTGTATACTTACGTGATATGCCATTCGTCTTCCCTATACCTACGTGATATTCCAATCCTTTATCACATACAGGCCTACGTAATATTCCATTATTCTATCTCCGATATAGCTTAAATCACCTAAATATCATTCACTTATTGTCTACGTGATATTCCAGCTATTTATCTTATTTACGTCTACGTGATCTTCATCAACCTTCTCATCTACTTAATACGCTATTGATTATTATATATGTCAAATAATTCTTTGTACCGGTATATATATGTTATCACTTACGTCAGTCTACGGCAGGCAATCAATCTCACGTCAAATCATGGAACAATCATAATGAATCAAAACATTCCTCTCCGATCCCGAAAAACTTTCTGTAGCAACGATGATGTAGGGTTCAAGATATCAGCTATCAAAATGTGTTAGCTAAAGAAATACAACAATCAGAATATAAACACCTGCTAATTATCCTAATTATCGACAATTAAGTGATAATAAACTTTACAATTAGGATATAAACACCTGATAATTGTCCCAATTATCTGCAATTAAGTGATAATAAACTCGCCTGATTAACAAAATTATTGCTCTCGAGTATTTTTAAGCTTATTTTTACATCTGAAACTTTGTTCCCATTATTCAATCCTATCATTCCCATTACTAATTGCTTGAAAATTGGAGTAATTAAGTTGCTTCACTATGCTTGATTAAAATGCAACTTAATCAACTTAATGATCAACTAAATGATAAATCATTCTTTTCTCCCACAGCAAAAATCAAATATAATCTTGCGATCAGAAAAGAAGTTTAAAAGTTCGTCATGATAGGTATGACTAATTTGATGTGATTAACTTTTTAAGTGCAAACTTAATAATCTAGATAAAAATAAATAATAATAAATAATTTGATAATTAAAGAAAACAATAATTAGGTGATTATTTATAATTAGTAGATTAATAATAATAGACATGTTGTAAATTAGTAATTAGAAATGAGTGATAAGATTAAAAACAAGATTAGTGATAAGATTAGAAATAGAAATAAGTTATACGTGATAAGAAATAGAATTAAGTGATAAGTGATAAGTGAATAAGTGAATTATTGATTAAGAAGGATTAAAATGCATTAATATTAAAATTAAATTAATAATAAACGAAAAAAATAAAAATAAATATATTTATTAATTGATATTTATCATTAATTATATTCATTAATAATTAATCAATTACTAATAGTGGTGATAATTACTTATAATAAAATTTGAATTTATTAATTAATTAAGAAACATCAATAAATTATAATAAATATTATTAAATATTATTAAGTACTGAAAAAAGAAAGCATAAAAATTAAATTAAATCAAATCGGAAATCGATTTTTTATCGATTGAAATGATCAAAGTGATGACCGAAAAAATTCCTTTACTAATCAATAACTTCAACTTAAACCATATAATATATCTCTTATCAATATTACTCAATCAATTCCTCTACTAATCAATACTAGTATTACTAATCAATAACTTCAACTTAAGCCAATAATACATCTCTTATCAATATCAATCAATCAATTCCTCTACTAATCAATACTAGTATTACTAATCAATAACTTCAACTTAAGCCATATAGTATATCTCTTCTCAATATCAATCAATCAATTCCTCTACTAATCAATAACTTCAACTTAAACCAATAATACATCTCTTATCAATATCAATCAATCAATCAATCATTGTCCTGTCTTTCTTCATTTGAGATAAAGATGTAAATCGTTTTTAAAAATGTCAAAAAAAAGAAAACCTTTGGTCTGATTGATGTTTTGTTTCACTGTAAGAAATTTCGCAAATACAAATTTAAGCAAACATTTTTTTCTATTCGTTTTCTTCTTTCAAACTTTTTAAATCAATAAAAATTATTTTTAATTAAAAATAAAACTCTGATATGTTAAATAAAGTAAATTTAAGTAAGTAAAAAAAATTTAAGTAAGGTAAATAAAGAAATAATTGTAAGTAAAAAAATGGATAAAAATTTATTTGAATTTTTATTAATTTTTAAAAAGTAGTAAAAATTATATTCTAAAAATTTTATAAAATCGATATAAATTAAAAAAACTAATAATAATTCTATTTAATTTTTTTTTAGAATTAATCTAATTATTCGTTGTAATTTTTAAATTAATAAAAAAGAATAAAAATTTATTTTTTGAAAATTTTCAAATTGGTTTATTGATCGAAAAAGTTTATATTGAAAACTGTTTAAAGCTAAAAGAAAAAAACGGATAACAGGTGTATTAATTCTTAAATTAACAAAAATTATTTGCTAGAAATTTTTGTGAAGAACTGAAAAAGTTGTAGTAGTATTAGTATTAGCATTAGTAGTACTAGTAGTAATAGTAATCGTATCGGTGAATTGTTTAACATTTAATTTTAAATGTGAATTTGGTCGAATTGAATTGCAAAGATTAAATTTTAAAATAAATATTCGTTTAAGTGGATAAACGAAAGTGATGATTAATACATTTGTAAGCTTATCATATCATATCAATCAATTTTCCCACGATCATTTCACCTTCCATTTATTAATCGATCTTAAGCTATCCTATAATATTTATATTGAACATTGTTTAAAGTAATTTTCAATTGTAATCATACGATAAGCTAAAACTTTTATCAATTTTCCACTTTCATTTCATTTAAGATTCGAGAGAATTTATATTGAAAATTGTTTAAAGTAATTTTTAATTGAAATTACTTTAAACTAAACTTTTTCTTTTTAACAAAATTTAAATTTTTTCAAAAAACGCGATAAGCAAAACATTGAATCATTTACGTTAGAGTAACTTACGTGAAATTATTATTATCTCTTCATTTTAATGAGTAAAATGAAAAATTGATTTAATCATTTATTGATAAAACTTTTATAATCAATATATTTATAACACTGAAGCATCATCATTAAACAATGCAAAATTTTTAAAAATATTTAAATTTCATATATAAAAAGTAAACTTTGATTGAAAAGTTTTTTTAATTAAATAAAAAGGAATAGTTTTTCAAAAAATATATATATACTAATGAAATTTTGGGATTAATTTATATGAACTGATAATCTTTCATTTTTTTGATAGTAAACTTATCAATTATCAATTGACATAAAAAGTTATCTATATGAATTTATTATCAAATTATCAGTTCATATAAAAATCGGCCTGTATTAACTTACTTTAAATAACTTACTTTAAATTAAATAAATAAATAAAGAAGTAAGAGGAAACTTACGGAATACTACTTCAATTTCACGTTTCCTATCGCTTCCATCGGTATTACACCAACTAATGAAAATGAATATGATAGGTAAAATAGCGCCGGATAACATTGCAGCGTGTCATTTGCGCCAGCTACTACATTATTTATTGCTTTATTTAACTATCATCGTTCTTTCTTTTTTCTCATACGTGCTGTCTAATACATTCTGAGAGTATACGTATCGCATAAGTATACGTATCAAAATAACATCCTGAAAATATACTGAAATGATTTTAGGTTCACTTATAGAAATAACATTGTGAAATCACGATCAGATTACGTAAGTACACGTATAAAAATAATGTCGAAAGTATCACGTAAATACACACACACACAGCAAAATGGCATTTTGAAAATATACTGAAGTGAATCTAGGTATACTTGTAGAAAATCGGAAATCACGATAAAATCACGTAAGTACACGTATAAAAAGAGTCGCGCATGTCGAAAGTATCGCGTAAGTATACATATAATTTTGAAAATATACTGAAATGAATCTAGATATACTTATAGAAAAAACACTCCGAAATGACGATAAAATCACGTAAGTATGCGTATAAAAATACTATCAAAAAAAAGAAAAAAACGATACGAAAAAATAGCACTCTAAAAATACACTGAAATCAGTTTAGGTATACTTGTAGAAATAACATTCCGAAATCACGATCAAATAACTTAAGTATACAAATAATTAAGTATTATATATAGTAAGTAAAAATAATGCAAAAAGCAAAAAAACCTAGAAGAAATGTATGGAAAAAGTTAAAAGAAATATTTTTTACGAGTAATTAAATATTAAATAATCGATATTAAATAATTTGATAAATTTCCGTTTAGATTTAATTTACACTTTTTTGTTTTGATAAATTATTGTCGACATCATTAGAAGTAAAAGACAGTAATTATTTGTAAAAAAAAATTTTTAAGCTTTGCTTCTTTTTAAGTAATTATTTATTAAATTTTTAATTGTGATTTTTTAAGTAATTAATTCATTAATTATCTATTACTTTAGTATTTCATGCTATTTTCCAAACAATGAATTGTACAAATGAATAATTCTCGAAAGTCAATTAATTTAAGCGAAAAGGAAAAAGAAATTTGAAAGTAAAAAAAAAGTAATCATTGTTTAATTTCAATCGAACACTATCAACTTCAAGAGAATGGAAAAACTTTTATCTTCGAATTTATCAATTAGTGATTAAATTCATCCACTTCCTCCCACTGATCCGATCAATCCGATCAACAGATCGTAAATGGAAAAAAGAAAATGAGTAATTCCTGATATTAAAACCTGATAATTCCCGAGTTGGAAGAATTCTGATCGAAGAAGCAAACAAAGAAACTTTTATGATTTTGTGTAAACTTAAGAACGCA
Organism: Cruorifilaria tuberocauda; assembly: GCA_013365365.1. Lineage (NCBI taxonomy): Eukaryota > Metazoa > Nematoda > Chromadorea > Rhabditida > Onchocercidae > Cruorifilaria > Cruorifilaria tuberocauda. The sequence continues at coordinate 12,299 of JABVXU010000584.1, forward strand.
TAATAGCAAAACAAGAAGAAAGAGTTTAAAAAGAAAAATAAAGAAAACTTTTTTTTTTTCTTCACTGAGGGATTTTCTTTTTCTGAGAAAAAAAAAAAGAAATTACCAAAGAATTAAAATTATGCCTAATTTCTTAAAGAAATATTTCACACAAAATTTCTCGGAACCATTAAAAAGTTTCTCAGAATTATTAGAAAATTTCTCAAGACTATTATTAAAATTTTTGCAGAGCTGTTAGAAATTTTTTCGGGACTATTAGAAAACTTCTCGGGATTACTGAATTATCGAAATAATAAAATTAATGATAATTTGTTGATTTAATTACTTTCTTTAATTGTTTTCTTTGTTAACATTGTAAATTTTAATTTCGTAATAAAACTAATCATAGCATTAGTTAGTCTAAAAATTTGTAAATAATTTAAATTTTGCAAATAACAAAAAAAAATACCTAAAAATTTAATTTTAAGATAAATCATAAATCAATACCAATATGTAATATTATTAAGTTATCAACTAATTAAGGTATAATAGAGAAAGTTTTTTAATATATATCATCAAATCTATCATTAAACTTATCATTAATTATAAATATGGATGGTAGAATTAAGCAATTTCTCATTTTTCTTTCATTCAATAACAAATTATTAATATAAAAATTTTCATAAAAGCACAAAAAAGGAGGATGGAACTAAAATTCATTTTAAAATAAATCATTTCCAATTAAATTCAAAAATAAATCATTTTCGATTAAAATTTAAATGAAAAAATTGTATTTTAATATGTAATATGTAAATAAAAGAAAACAACAAATAAACAAATAAATAAAAAATAAATATTTCTTTCCGTCTTTTTTTTTTTTATTTCATAATATTTCAACAATGTTTGAGCAATTTATTGAGCATTTGTTTGAACACACACATTGTTGATTTCAAGCATGGGATAATACATAAACTATCTTAGTGATAACAATGATAAGAATGATAATAATAATATTGATAATGATAATAATAATAATAATAGTAATAATGAAAATAATAATAATAATAGATGAAAAGGATAGAATTGAGAGGAAATTTTGAAAAGGAGAACAGGCGTTATGTGTTGCTACAAGCTATTATATTATATCACCTCACACTCTATCTCAACCAAACAATCCTAACCAATCTTCCGGATCGAGAATGATAAGCGGAAGATAAATGAGCTTGAGCTTGAAAATGCAGAGAGAGAGAGAGAGAGAGAGAGAGATGAAAGGAAGAGAGAGGAGGTATCAATATCATCAAGCATACGCACATATATTTATGATTCACTGATCTGTTCGGTTAATTTTTTTTTTTACCTCATCAATCATTTCATGAAAAAAAAAAAGAAAAGAATTTCGTTTTTCTTATCAATTTTTAACCTCAAAATTATCACTAAACTATCAAAGATTACATTTATCATTTAATGATAAAAGATTTTTTAAATTTTAAATGACATATCATACAGATTTCTACTAAATTATCATTTAATCACTTAACTGATATTGATTGCATTTATCATTTAGAGATGAAAGATTTTTTGATTTTTAAATGATATACTTCGTAGATTTCCGATTAATTTTTCACTTCAAAATTATTATTTAATGATAAAAGATTTTTGAAATTGAAATAACACGCTATACTGGTTTCTACTAGAAACTAGCTATCAACCTCAAAATTATCATTTAATCACTTAACTTAGTATTGAATTTATCATTTAGTGATAAAAGTTTTTTTTTTAGTTATATATAGTTTTTCTATTAATTATTAAGCTCAAAATTATCATATAATTACTTAATTAGTATTGCATTCATCGTTTAGTGATAAAAGATTTTTTGAATTTTGAATGGCACACTTTGTAGGTCTTCCATTAATTTTAAGCTTCAAAATTATATCACTATATCATCAAATATTGCATTTATCATTTAATGATCATGGATTTTAATGAAATTTAAATGGAAAAACAAAAATGTATTTTTTTTATTTTCAAACCTTTACTATTTGATACAAGTAATCATTGCGCAAAATATATACTTTAATTAATTCATAAATAAATTTGAACGATTGATTACACAATTAGAATTTGTTTTCATTTATAAATAAATGATTGAGGTAAGTAAAAGGTTAGAAAAAATAAAAATGAAGCAAAAAAATAAAATCAATATAAATAAAATAAAAAATAATTCCACATTTTTTTATCAGAAAAAAGAAAAGTTCCAATTATTTTTAAGTCTAACTTTTCCAAGGTTACAAAAACTAATATATTTGCAAAATAAATAGAAAAACAAGTATACATGACTTTTTTTTTAATTTCTTTTATTTATTAAAGTTTATTTTTGTTATTTGCTTAACTTAACTTTTCATGTTTTTACCGTAATTTTTTAAAAATATATTTACAATTTCAAAATTTCAAATATTGCGTAAAATTGCGGTATACAAACAAATTTAACTGTGAAATTGGCCAATTATAGTCGAATAGTAAATAAATGGAAATTTTAGAAATATCAAAAGGATTTACTCAATGATTGCCAATGCTTATTTGGTCGTATTCATTGTCATTTAACTACTTTTAGCAATTCAATTCAATTTACTGATTGAAATAATTGGAAATTTTGGGCTTAAAATTTTTGCTAGCCAAATCAATAATGCAAAATATGGCCCATGTCAAACAAGTAAGCATTGCAAGAATTACTAAATTGATAAATAGTATTTATCACTTACTTATCATTTATTTATCACAGCATATCGCTGCTGCACAATCAATTTTTATCATTTTTGATAAAAGTTAGAAAAGTTTTTTATCTTTTGAAAATAAACAATTTTTAAAATACTGAAAATAAATTTTTTACACGAAAACTAATTATCGGAGTTCTTAGAGTTATTGGAGTTAGAGCTATTAGAGTTAGTTTTATAAGTTTAGCAGTTAATAATTATTTAAGTAAATATACCTATTTAGAATAAAAATATGATATTAGCCATATAGATTATATATATATGCGGCAATTAATGTATATATTGAAGAAGCTAGTGATTTTTTAAATACTGGAAATAAATTCTTTATGAAAAAAATTAATTACTGGAATTATAGGTTTTCAATTATTAATTATTTAAGTAATTATAGCTATTTAAAAATATAAATATGCTATTAGCATGTGCTAATTAATATCATTAGTAATTTTAAAACATTGGAAATAAATTTTTTACCCAAAAATATTAATTATCAGAATTAGTTTTATAAGTTTAGCAGTGATTATTTAAGTAATTAGAACTATTTAAGCACTTGTAGTTAAATAGGTAAGTAATAAATGAATAAATAAATAAATAGATAAATAAATAGATAAACAAATAAACAAATAAACAAATAAATAGATGAATAAATAGATTGATAAATGAGTAAATGAATAAACAAATAAAAAAATAAATAAATTAATTAATTAATTAATTAAATAAACAAATAAATAATCAAATAAATAAATGAATAAATAAATGAATAAATAAATAGAATAAATAAATAAAACATATATATGATATTAGGAATATATATTTATCCATGGAAGAGAAAGACTTTTCACCAAAGTTTGAAATTTTAAATAAATTTCTTGAATGCTGAAATTTCTGGAATACAGAAAATTGAATTTCACTCTTTTGCATCAACGTTGAAAATATGATGATTGGAAGAATTCAAATTAATGAAAGATGCAAAATTCTCCTCATTGCTGCCATATTCGATAATATTTTCATTTAAAGTTATCTATTAAATTAAGCAAATACTTTTATATGCAAAGGAAATAACGATATTGCAAGTAAGATAGCCATAAAACTAAGTATAAGTATAAAATTAGGAAGTTCATCATAATCTCTTTTTATTAAATAAATTATTTTGAAAATTTAATTTGCGAAATTAAACTACAGATTTTATGGTTAACTATTAAATTAAGAAAATACTTCTAAAATATATGTCTGTATGATATTAGGAATATAAATTTATCCATGGAAGAAGGACTTTTCACGAAAATTTGAAACTTTAAATAATTCTCTTGCAATGTTGAATTCATTTAATAGAAGATTACTTGAAATATTGGTTGAGAATATTCTGTTTAAAACATATATGAAAAATTGGGAAGCGATTAAAAGATAATGAGTTATGATGTCAGAGAAGCTTATTAGTATCATAGTCCATTTAGTTTTATCTTTTAAAATTCATGCTTAAAATGGAAGAATAGAAATAGTTTTTAGTTTAATCTATTCTCCAATCGAAAAAGAAAAGAAACCTAGAAGAAGACGATTTCACAGGAAGTAAAACAGAATTAAGTCACAAATTTTCCATAAGAAGCTATCAATTTTTTTTTTGCTTGTTTTTTTTTTTGGTAAAATTTTCAATAGTTTTTTAAAAACTTATTTTGAATTGCAATTTCACAAACCAGATTCAATGATATTATTGAAAACAATTCGCTTGGTCATTCAACAAACAAGTATATTCAAATAAGTAAACTGCGAGGGAAAATTTTTAAGTAAATATTTCCATTTGATAAAATCTAAGAAATTAGTTTAATTTGGTAATTAATTAAATTGGTAATTAATTGGGTAATGATGTTATCCAAATATCTTGATCCAATTTAGTACAATATTGAAAATTCTTGATCAATAATTTTAATCAATTAGAAAGAGAAAAAAAATTCCGGAAATTTCAAAAAAAGGTTAAAAAATTCCAAAAATTTTAAAAAACGATAAAAAAATTCGGGATATTGAAAAGCAATTTTTAAATTTTATTGTTTTATCCTACGGTATATCTACTGTATGTACAGTAGTCTGCTTTAAGAGTCTACAGTACAATTAACGGATTATATTTTTCATTTGTTAATTATTTTTTTTTTCTGTACAATTAATTAGAGAAAAGTAATAAAAGAGTTGAAATATATTTATCGATAAAATTTAATCGATAATATTAAATAGAATAAAGAAAATTTTCATCGTTGATCTCAATCATTGCTAGGTATATGTATGAATGTGTGCATATAAAGCTTTAAGTCTTTTTGCTTTAAAGCTTCCTATGAAAGCTCATCATTTATCGTTATTTAAGCTAACAACATAGCAAAGAGAGAGAGAGAGAGAGAGAGAGAGAGAGGGAGAGAGAGAGAGGGAGAAAAGAATGATAATGATTTTGTAGAGAAGACAGCTTTTTCATATGCTAAAAGCACTTTGTAAATTGAGTTATTGAAAGAAATAAGAAATTTTTGCAAACGAGAAAATTTGCACTCCTCTTTTTCCATACTCTTTTTCTTTCTTTTTTTCATTTGAAGTGGAAAATATCTTTTCTTTAAGCTTTTATGAAAAAAAGACGAGAATGAAGAAGAAAAAGAGAAAAAAAATTTCTCGATTTTTTAGTTTTTTCTTTTTGGATTAAATTTGACGAAAAGCAAAATAATAAAATCTAACTTTGAATTCACTTTAAATTCTCATTTAAAGTAAAATATGAAAGTAATTGTTAAATGATAACTTTAAAAGTTGCATAATTGACATTTAATGTGAAATACGAAAGTAAATATTAAATGGTAACTTCAAAAATTCCATGTTTAAAGTAAAATACGAAAGTAATTATGGAATGATAACTTCAAAAAATTTCATTATTCACATGCAAAATAAAATATAGAAGTAGTTATGAAATGACTGATTGGAAATTAGTGTAAAAGGAATTTTCTATTTCTTAACTTTTCCTTTTGATTAAATCTGAAGGAAAGGAAATATTAAAAGTTAACTTTAAAAATTATAAAATTCATATTTATATTTTGTGAGATAATTGATTAAAAATAAGTGTAAAAGGAACTTTCCATTTTTTACTTTTTATTTTTGCATTGAATTTGAAGGGAAGTAAGATATTAAAAGTTAGTAGCTTTAAATATTAGAAAATTTATATTTAATCGAAGTAAAAAATGAAAGTAATTAGAGAACGATTGATTAGAATAAAGGGAATTTTCTATTCTTTAACTTTTCCTTTTGATTAAACTTAAGGAAAAGCAAAATATAAAATTAAACTTTGCAAATTATCAAATTCATACTTACATCGAAGTAAAAAATGGAGATAATTAAGGAATGATTGATTAGAAATTAATGTAGTAGAAAGCAATTTTCTATTTTTTACCTTTTTTAGATTGGATTTGAAGAAAAGTTAAAAATATTAAAAGTTAGCTTTAGATACTCATATCAAAGTAAAATACAAAAGTAATTATGGAATGTTCGATTAGAAATTAGTGTAATTCGTTTTTTTTCTTTTCATTTCAATTATTCAATAAACATTCTTTTTCCTGCAGAAAAAACGAAGTAAATTTTTTTTTTGCAAAAAAATAAAATTTATTTTATTCCTTGGAAAATTCCACTCAAAAAAAATTTCAATATTAGAAGGGAAATTTTTTCAAAAGGAATGAATTCTTCAATTTGATATTTTCTCTGGTAGTAATATTTGGATGAAATAAATTTTATTTTCTTGCAAAAATTTTTTTTCAAAAAAAAAAGTTATCGAAATTGTAAGAAAAAATTTATCGAAATTTTTACCAAACTTAAATACTGGAATTTCAAACATTTCAAATCATACGGTTATTATTATTACAGAAATCAAATTGCTCATTAATTAAATTCTTCAGAAGCTATCACTTTTTAAATTTAGCAATTTCAAATAGCTAATCCAAAAAAAAATAATAATGAAACAAAATATTTAAATTTAAGCTTAAACTTTTATCACTGTAAAGTTACATATTTATAATATTCGTCATCAATCGTAATGATTAATAACTTCTAATTTTATTAAAATTAATTAAGCGTTTTTTTTTGCATCAATTTTTCATACTGTAAGCTTATGGTAGTCATCATGCTATCAATCGTAATAATTAATAATTTCTAATTTTATTCAAATTCATTAATCGTTATTTATTCTCTATCTTTTTTCTTTGCATCAACTAGCAGTTCGTACACTCTAACTAAAATGAATATTTATCGCGATCTTTATTATCTATCTTTATTATCACTATTCTTAATCCGCTATTTAAATGATAAATCATCATTTAATCAAATATTATAGGTGAGGAATGAAACTTTTTATCATTTAATCAATTATATCATTTAATCAAATATTATCGTTATCACTAAATGATCATTTATCTCGGTCAGGTCGTTCATATTATCATTATCACTGATAATATATATCAAATAATGAAAAATATAAAAAATGAATATTAAAAGTAAATAAAGAAAAATTTCATTTTTCATTTTCTGCAAGTAAAATGCTGCAATTTTTCAAACATGCAATAATTTTCCTCTTTGTTTCTTTTTTTCTTCCTTTTCTTTAAGAATTCCTTTGTTCCAATAAAAATATTTCATTTTTTTTGTGTTTCAAATAATTTATTGCTGCTAAAATTTCAGCATGCATTTTAAATCTTTTGCAATAAGATTTACTTTCTTCCTATCATTCTCTCATCTTTTATGTAAAGATTATAAATGAACGACGAACTTAGCTTTGCTATCTTTGAGCTTAAAACGCCATTATACTTGATAAATGCTCGTTTAAAGTTAAATAGTAATCAGTCAAACGTGAATATTTAAAAGTAAGTATGCTTGAAAAAAAAATCTCAAATTTTTCTTTTCTTTTTCTTCCATTTTCTGATTTGCTTATGCTTGAATGGATTAGATGTAAAATAAAATGAAAGAAAAAATTGATAATTTATTAAAGTGTTTTGAAAAGTTCAATTCCTTTAATTCCTTACTATTTTAGTATTTTTGTATTTTATTGTATTTTTGGTCAATTAACCTTTACCTATCAAAGTAATAAAAGGTAAAAGGAAAGAGTTATATAAAATTGTCATGAAATATACTATTATATTTTAGAAAATTCAATTAAAAATTTCGATTCCTAACCTATTCACTATATTTTTATGTAATTAACCTTCACCTATTAAAATAATAAAGGTAAAAGAAAGGAGTTATATAAAATTGTTATGGAGTATGATATCATTTTTTAATATTCAGTTGAAATTTTTTTTCTTGAAATCCTTAACCTAGTTATCATATACTTATTCAATTAACCTTTACCTATTAAAATAATAAAAGGTAGAAGGAAGGAGTTGCATAAAATGAAATACAATATTTTTTCTGAATTTGATAGCTAAAATTTTAGCTTAAATTTTGATCCCAACATTTTGACTAATTGATTTGACGTAACTCAAAAGATTTATGGTTTTATTTATGATTTTCCACTTTGATATTTTTTATTTGACACTTGCAAACTTTACTTAAACAATTAAATTTATTTCAAATTTGTTAAGTTAATTTATTTTCAAATTTATAAAAGGAAGTCAAATTTTTTGAGAATTAAAATTTTAATAATGAGAAATTTCTAAGAATGTCGTAGTTGACAAAGAATTTTATGATATAAATTTATTTATATGATTAAAGTAATTTTATCTAATAATTTATTGATGTAATTAAGGTATACTTTATAATTAATTTATGATATGAATTTATTAAAATTTAAATATCGAGAATATTGATCAGAAGAGGTGAACAAGCATATCTCTGATAGTGTAAAGTATGCTATAAATCATCAGTGCTATCAGTTTATCACGAGCTTATCACGATGTTTTTTGATAATCATTAATTGACGTTTAATTTCAATTTTATTATCGTATGATAACCAACATTTTATGAGAGATATCATCAAAAGTTTATGCTTATCAAATTTCTTTCTACAAAAATACATTTCCTATTTTCTTCCTCTGTCAAAGATGTATGATAATTTCAAAGCATGTTAACAAATGATAAACAATAATTTCACTTAATTCTTAATCGATGTCAGTGATAATCAGTGATCTCTAATCATTAATCATTATCCTCAAATGATTAGACGATCACTGATTATCACTAATTACTTCCTGTATATCTGATAATTTCCACCGAATATAAATATTGTCAATTTCATCTGTAAGCCTAGATAGCTTTTGTTTACATATCATCCATATCAAGAATGATATGATAAATATAAATGGGATTATCTGATTAGCTTTTATCTTATCAAAAATTTAAAACAAACTATATCACTAGTGTCAAATTCAATAAACTTCTTCAATATAAATAAATTTGAAAGCTGCACACTAATTGTGCTAAAGTCTTAAAGCTCTACCAGGTTTAGAAAACAAAGAATTGATACGGAAAGGTGAAACGTACGTGATGCTTCACGTGAGTATTCGTACGTCAGTATTCATAATATATTAATTATTCATGATTCGTGATATTGAAGCCTTCCATATTTGAGATATTTCTATTACTGTGATAATAATTGCTCTCTTGTGATGGCTGATGGTTGCAATGCTACAATGTTTGTGATAAGATAATATGATATGATAAAATGATATTAAGATGGTATGATATGATAATTTTGATATGATAAAATGATATTAAGATGATATGATATGATAATTTCGTTTTTGAAAATGGAACACGTAAACTTTTAAGTATTATTATTGATATGACTTATAGTGCAATTTAAGCACCTTATATTAAGAATAAATCATGAATTGCTACTACAATATCGATAATAATAAGAATAATTAATTAATTAATCTGATCGAAATAATTGTTGAGAGGAAAAACCTCATTGAAGCGATATAGTTGATCGATAATCAATAAATCATTTAAATTTCGCAAATTTAATAAAAAATTTTGAATTCAATCATAATTTCCATGAATGTATGTATTTTTCGACGAAACGGAAAGAATTTTGAACAATACGACAAGATTTCTTTCAAAATCAAATTTCATATATCAGTTTAAATATAATTTAAAATTTCAAACAACATATTTATTACAGCAAGTATTTCCACCTGAAATTTACAATTTTCATTTTATCAACAAAAGCAAAACTTTGTCTCACTTCTACTTCAGTGGAAAATCTTGAGTATAAGTAAGTATACGAATAAAATTAAACATAAAAATCAATGAAATGTTTTTTGATATTTCAAATCAGGTTAAGTATAGGATTGAATATAAACTTAAATATAAGCTAAGTATAAGATTAAATATAAACTTAAATATAATGATAATTTCATTTATGCCTATATTTAACCTTACTGAATAAACATGAACGAAATTATACTTTTAATATTTCAAGTAAATCTGAATAATACAAAATTTAACTTAGACTTTTTTGTGTTTCAATTCTGTAATCTTATCACTAATTTATAATCTTATCACAAATTATCACTCATCGTTACAGTTAAAAAAAAATTCTACTTTTCAAAATTCTACGTGATAATCTATTCCTAAATTCACATGTAAAATGAATATTATCATTCGTCCAATAAATGAAAATCAATGCACAATGCTTAATTAATTGCAAATTTTAATTTAATCGAAATCTGAATATCACAACAAACCTACAAAATAGCAAATTAATTTTTTGACAATAAAAAAGTAATGATTAATTCCAAGGTGTGGTTTGACTGATAAGTTATTGCAAATTGATTCATATGATATTACAACACAAATAGAACACAGGTAATATATGATTGAATCATGAAAAGGATGATAGATAGTATGGAGGGATGATGATCGTTTCAACGTGTATCACGTCATGACACCTGCACTGATTGACGGTCGAAGCGGCGTGAAGTGAGCAATAAAAAAAGAAAAGGAATTGGTCAGTGGTGTTCTTCCAGAGGAAACAAATAAATCCACGTGAGATGTCTGTATTGATCAAAGCCATCTAGTACAGTGACCAATTATATCAAGCAATTAGTCCACCTGCTAATTAAGCATAGGTGTGATGCGTTCAACCATGATATTCAATATTATACCACACCTTTCATCAATATCCATCCATCTCTTCTTTACCTTTCCATTCAGTTCCATCTTAACCTGAAATTCAACTATTCGAGAAGAATTGATTGTTACGTAGAATGAAGAACAAAATTTGCATATTATCAAAATATCACATTTAATTTTAATTTTCGATCACTAATTTGCATAAATGAGAAGCATAAATAGCTGTTAGCTTAAGCTATTGCATCATAAAACATTACAAGTGGACGTTGAGTGGTCGGTTGTAATCCACTTTGATAATAAATTGATTCATAGAATTCCTGATAGGCTGCTGTTTTGGGATATTTCGTATTGCAGGAATCATGAACTCAGGTCAGCAGTATTCTAGCATGGCATGCCGGTGTGGGAGCTCTGATGTTCCCGAAGCACAATTAGAGCATCTTGCTGAAGAGGTTACAACTTAACTTCTCATAATGATTCGTATTCCTCCTTATCACCCAACTCTCATCAGGTGTGATATAATTTCAGTTCGAGAGATATGACAAAGTAAGGGAAAACAATGCTGAGGAAATGAGACAGCAGTGCAAGGTGTCATCAAATAATTTATTTATGAAAGACTTTAAATTTACAAGTGATTAAGTGATTAAGCTATTTGAGTTATCCGGTGGATAATCTTCAGAGTATTTGGGAGATAATCACAATCCCACTGAATGGTACTTCAAGCCCCGCTAGGAACGACGAAAATGAAGAAGCTGCGAAATGGAAGGAAGAGTGTGTAAGTTATTTTGTATGAAATTAAAAACAGTAGAAGAGCTTGGCAGTATTATTTTTGTTGCATCGAATTTCATGAAAGTACAATTTAAAATTGATTATATCTATCATTCTACCAGTTGATCAGGGAATTATCGGGAAATTTTTGTTACAGAAGAAATTGTTACTAGCCTTGGAAGCAGTTTGTGTAACACTGGTGAGGCGCCTGGCTGCCTATCAAATAATACTAGAAGATGATCTAAATGAGGAGAAAGATGTGTTAGAAAAAGTAACAAATTTTTCTACTTCATAAATTAAGTTCAAAGGTCAAATGTTCAGTGTACGAAGAGTATAACGATGATAATCTTTTAATTCTTTCTCTATTTTGAATAATGAATTATCATTATCATTATTCAAATGTTGTTATTTATCATTTTAAGAAGGCTTGAATAATTACCAATTAAGCTTCTTAATTGATTAAGAACTTTATTAGCTGTGAGCATGAAATGAATTTTCTTCAATTCAATTTCACTTCAATTTTTTTCTTTGAGAACAAAGAAATGGCAACATTAGTTGAACCTGAAAAGCAGGAAAGAACGATGGGAAATATGATGGAGCAGAAAACGCCGGAAGTAGAAAAGCAGTATCAAGAAGCGGAAGATGAAGCTAAGAATATTTTAGAAATGATAAAACAATCAAAGGACGAAAAAATAGAATTACACCGCAGGCTTAATCGCACTTCTTGTAATCTCGAATTTGCGAAAACGCATGAAAATGAAGAGCATGATCGCTTGCTTCAGATGAAACTAAATTCACTGAGGGAAAAATTGAAAATTGAACTTGAGAGAGCAGATAGGAAGTGGTTAGGCGAGAGTATTACAGGTAGTTTCGAAGAAGTCCTCAATATCATCTCTGAAAACGAGCCTTGTTTTGAACAATTAGTCAGACGACTTCTATCCATGCTGGATGTAAGAAATGAAAATGATAAGGTAGGCAAGTTTCCTTTATTACGTAATATTCACGTGAAATTGGCTGAGATATGTTTGCATTCAAACACACTCATAAAAATTGAATTAAAAAAAACAATTTTTAGCTACCAAAAATTGCTAACCAAAGAGGAATATTGCGAGGAAATGAACAGCTATCAAGGTATCTTACAGGTATTTACAAGTTTTGTTAATAGCATATTAGGATGATTTATGATGATAGTCAAATGGTATATTTCGGTTGATTTTAATTTCTCGTTGAAATTTCGAACAGCTTTCTGATACTAAATAAAAAATCAATAAATATTATAACATATACAAATTATACTCTCTGATATTTTTCCGGTTGTATTATTTCAGGTTGTATTATTATTATTTTGAATAATGTAAGGTTTGTTTCAGGCGTTTGAATTTGAAATTGCAAAAATGTAGGAGCACATTATGACAAACTTATTTGAAGAAATGTGTGAGCATGCATGAAAATAATAGAAAGGCGAAAAGATCAAACATGACATTTATTATCGTTATCACTTATTATCATATCCGTGTTTAACAATGGAGCAAACTGCTTCGTTTCATGCTTGATAAATAATTTAAAAAATCAATCAATCAATTAATTGAAAATCAATTATATCGTTTGTCATCGTGATTTATTTGTTTACAATCAATCAGCAAATTTAACTTCTTTCTCAATGTTAATAACCTAACTACGATTATTTAAAATCAATTGCAATTATTAAAGTTTATTTATTAAAGCTTATATCAAAGTTTGTTTTGAATATACAACTTTTTCTAATCAAATGATAACTCATTATTTACAAACTAAAATTTACAAATGTTAATGAAAACTTAGAATTTGAAAGTTTTGAAAATATGAAGTAATATTTTATATTTTAATGAAAATATAAGCCTATATTTAATAAAGGTAGTTAATTAAATTAATTGAATAATAAGAATAACTCAAAAACCTAAAGTAATTATAACTCAAAAACTCTAACTCAAAAACCTAAAGTAATTATAAAGTAATTATAAGTGAAAAAAGCAAAAAATTAAAAATGAATAAAAGTTAATTAAAACTAAAGTAACCCATAAGAATTGCACATTTTTTAAAAAGTATATTAAAAAAATTTTGACAATTTTAAAATGCATAATTTTCGGGGGAAAATTTTTTTCTTAAAATGCTATTTTAGAAATCAATTTTAGATATATTTTGATTGTGGCTGATAAAACTAACTTAAAATTTTTTAAATCATTTAAAATTGTTTATTAGATATGACAGATAGGAGGAATAATATATTCTTGATTCTAACAATATTCATTAGAGTAATTTCCATTTGTCAATGCTTGTTATAATCAATTAAACTTTAACAATAAGATTATTGCACAATATTTAACTTGTCAGTAATCAATACTTTACTTATTGAGTAACATCTCTTGTCAACTTATATTACTAATTCTATTTTCTTTCTTTTTTCTTCTTATACTACTAATTTTCTTTTTTTTTTTTAATGAATGAAATTTTGTTTATTGATATCAAATAACAATAATAAATTATAGCTTATATCAATCATATTCATCTTAGCATCAATCACTGAGATAGGAATGATTTAATAAAAATTAAATCAAAATATTAGCATTTTGACTTATTCACTTACTTAAGCTTCAAATATGCAAGTGGAAAAGCTATCAGATTTCAAGTTATATTTTAAATGTTACTACGATGTAATTAACTGCTTGGTATTGATTTTTAAATTTCATTTCCTATCACAATTTCGCTAATTGACTGAAATTGATATTGGTTCAATTTAAATTTTGCATTTAATAAAGGACAGAAATGATATCATTCTCCAATATCATGTGATCGATAAGCAGATCAAGCACAATTGAATAATTTGAAATAAAAATTTTAAATGAGAAAATTAAGTAAATTGAATAAATTGAGAATTAAATAAAAGTATACTTAACATTTATTTCACTCAAATATAAGCCATTCTTTAAGAGTAGAAATAGAAAGCTTTCGTTTTTTCTTTTTAATTTCAATTAATTCCAATTGTTATTTCAGAAATTTCTATCCGCTAAAATGCTAAAATATTTTTTGAGCTATTAAATAAAAATACAATAAACTGTGTGAATTTGAATCTCTTGAAATTTTTTATAAAATAGAAATACTAAAATATCATATTTTTGAAATGTTTTTTTCAGCACTGTTTAAAATTGATACTTTTTTTGAGTTACGTCAAATCAGTTAATCAAAAAAAAAAAATTGATACTTCCTCTCTTAACTAATTTGATAACCTAAAAATCCTAAAAATTTATTCCTATTAGAAAAAATCAGAATTTCTTACTTAAAAAAGTATCAAATTCGATACTTACACTTTTTTGTATGAAATCAATTCCATCTCATCGAATTTGTATCTCTTACTAGCTAAACCTGCAAAAACAATTTTTAGCAAAATTGACACCTTGCCATATAAGCTGCAGATCTATGAACCTTTGCTGCATCTTTTCCGGAAAATGCTCCTCCACCGTGTGGAATATATAATCCATAAGTATCAACCATAATTTTTGATTATCAGTTATTAATTTATAAGAACAAATAAGGAATGTTATGAATTTTGCATCATGTATCATGAAATTAAAATAAAACGAAATTAATATTTCCTATTTTCAGTTAATCCAAAATCACCTAGCTTGTCAATCAATAACAAATCTATCAGTTGAATAATAGCATCTCTTCCTATCCAACAGATTTCAGTGATTAGGACAATAATCAGGTATCATACACCTGTAATATTTATTTCAAATCTTATTAACTATTTAAAAAGCAATTGGAAATGCTTGCATGCTATCAGTTGATTCTGTTATCTTAACAATAATTTACCTAAAATTAATTTAATTATACCAATAATTATAATTTCAGTAAGATCGACGATAATAAAATAAAAAAAAATAGCTTTTCATGATTAGTATGCGTTTAAAAATGCGAAAACCATACAATAGCAATAAAATCATAACAATAATTTATTGGTACAATTAATTTAATTATATCACTAATTAAAATTTCAATAATATCGATAACAACAATAGGAATAGAAATATTTTTCGCAGTTGATTTATGCTTAAAAATTGCAAAAGCTATGCAAATAGCAATGAATCCGTAACAGTAATTTACCGGTGCAATTAATATAAATGTACCAATAATTACGGTTACAATAGCACCGATAACAAAAAACAACAATAAAAATAGTTTTTCCCAGTTAATGCATGCTTAAAAATGCGAAAATAACAACAAAATCTCAACTGTAATTTATCGGTGCAATCAATTTAATTGCATCAATAATTACAATTTCAATAACAGCGATGGTAACAAATACAAAAAAATGGTCTTTTTAATTGTGTACCTGAAAATGTTAATGGTATTCAAATAGCAATTAACAAAAAATTTAATGCATGGATAAAATGCAAGAATGCACGCATTTTATTTTTTAATGTTTTTCAATTTTCAATTAATTTTTTAACAGTAAATATTTCCTATAGTTCATATAGTGCATACAAGCAGAAACAATCAGAAATAATATTTGAAGGTAAGTTATTGCATTCATTGCCTTTTTTTTTCCAATTTTATTTTCAAAGTGATTTACGATGTCACAAATTTGTGAAAAAAAAAAACACGTAAAGCTGAGATTGCATTCCGTATTGTTGCTATTTTTCACATTACTGTAAGTTGCGCTTACTGTAAGGTACCGTTACGTTTCTGTTAACGTGAATTGCTCCTGCTACTGTAAATCTACAATTCAGATGTTAATTTTTATTTTTTTAGATATTATTTTAGAAGTTATTTAAATGCATTAATTATCAATCAATAATAATATTAGAATATTTTAAATTTATCATTCATTTATTTATTCAAATTTTACCTAAACTGGTACACTTTTTCAACTTTTTCAACTGGTACACTTTTCTTTGCTTTTTAAAATTTTAATAATTAAAAATTTTAATATTTAATTTTAATAATTAATAATAAATTTCAAATGCGTCTCGCATTTTGAAGTAACGAGATTTTCTTTAATTTAATTATAATTAAAATTTATTATTAGAATTTTTTAAAAACGATGAGAAGGATTACCATTTTTGCTTGATTGTTTTTTATAATCAATTTTTTACGATATTACCAAATTTCCATCAATTTTATCAATTTTTTGATAAATTCTGCTAAGATGAAAAATGAAAATTTAAAAAAAAAACCATAAATATTATTTTTTTAAATCAATAGCAAATTAATTGTTATAATTTTCTTTTAAATTTTCATTTTAAATTTAATAATCAATCATCATCAAACATCCATCATCATCAACAATTTTTAGCTCTTTCCAGAGAATAATAAAATGATAAATGCTGTCAACAATTTTTGCAAAATTTATGAAGCAGAAAAATTTCAAAATAATTGCTTTTTGCGAATTTCACTCCGTATATTTTAATTTCCAGCAAAAATCTTCTTGAAACTTTAAATTTCTTTTGAGGAAAATTGGTTTAAGTGAGTGATAATTGGCCTTTAATCTCTTAAAATAATACATAAGTGAGTTTGAGATGATAATTCAATTTTCTATAAAATACCTAAATTATTTTTGAAGAAGTAGCGATCATTTATACGAAATAAACAATTCAATGCCATCGTTAATTCTCAATTCTTCCTCTCTTTCCAGATTTATCATTACCGTACGTCTAGTATTTTACATCGATTTACCGGAATTTTGGAATTTCAGGATAGGTATAAAATATTTATATCGATTCTCCGAAATTTTGAAATTCAGGATAATTATAAAAGTTATTTACATCGATTTACTGAAGTTTTGGAATTTCAGGATAGTTATAAAAGAAATCCATTAAGATATTTATTACTTTCCAGTATTCTATGTTACTGTTATGATAATAATTATTAGGATATGATAAGGAAAACACTGTTATAATAAAATATCACTGTAATTGGCAATTATTACCATTGCTGGAAATTTCCAGTAAATCGGAGTATTTGTAAGTATTTGTAAAAAAAAAGCAATGAATATGATTTTAATTACCGATAATTACCGATATCTATTTTAAATTCTAACATCGAATATGAGCAAAATAGTGATAATCAAATGTGATAATGATGATTCTAAATAATGCCCATTTCTATCCTAAATTATAACTTTAAATATTAACAGTATAGTGATAACACAATGTGATAATGACGATTCTAAATAGTGATCATATTTCCAATAACAAATACAGTAATTACAGTAATTAAATTTAATATAACAGTATCAAGTTAATCGATATAGAAGTTAAATTTAGGAAATTGATCGAAATAAAGTTTACAGAAATAACTGAATTTACTATAATTTGTAAAATTACTGTTCTATTGAATTTGATTATTGTCATTATTCAATAACGTAGAGAAAAAGAAATGAAAAAACATTTGAAATAATTCAAACAAAATTTTCCAAACAATTTTATCAATTCATTGAAATTTAAATTGAAAATTTTCCAAATGAAATTATTCATTTTTTCAACTTTAATTGTTCATTTTAATTCTTATTTACAGTTAAAAATTTAACTAACATTACATACGTATTTATTGAAAAAAATTAATCAATATTGTATATTCATATTTTATTATTTTAAATCATATTTTAATTTTAAAATAAATTATATATTTAAAATTCACATTCTAAATTTAGATTTTTTCCGGGGAAAACTACTATCGGTAAAAAATTTGGAAAAAAATAGTTAAATTGAATAATTTAGAATTTCTTTAAATTTATACTACAATTATAATACTATTAACATTTAATGCAGATTTTGTTTAATTTAGTATAATTTCATTTAATATATTTCGTTCTGCCAAGTTGTGATTATATTTTTCCAATTTTCAACAATTAATTTGTAAATTATTTTAATTTATTACCATGAAATTCATTAGTGAAATCTATTATTATGGAATACATTGATAAAAAGATAAGATTATCAATCAATTATAGTGGATTTGCAGATTTTGAGGAAATCATTAATCTATAAAACAACATATCAACATCAAGTACTTTATCATGAAATTAAAATAGATTAACGAAAGTTTCTTACCATTTATATTCTAATGCAACTTCATTATCATCATAGAATATACTGATAAAAAGATAATGATTATCAGTTATTAATGAGGAAATTATTAATTTATAAAAACAAATAAGGCATGTTGGGAATTTTGCATCATGTATCATGAAATTAAAATAAAACGAAATCAATATTTTCTATTTTCAGTACGAAAGAAGCTCTGTAAATAGTAATCCTGATAAATTCAAATCGTTAAATTTTTGAAAAAATAACACTTAATTAATTACTGATGATAGCAATTTTTGCATCCGACTGACTTTTTTTTCAGCATTTTTATTTTATCAAATTTAATTTCACTAATGATATCATTAATTTGATTATTTAATTAGTTATGTTTGTCTGAATAAAATTCTGTAATCAGATTTGTTTTAACTTTTTCTGGAAAAGTTGATATACACGTAAGATGTTATCAGCAAACGTCTAATATGATATACACGTAAGATGCTATCAGCAAACGTCTAATATGATATACACGTAAGATGTTATCAGCAGACGTCTAATATGATATACACGTAAGATGCTATCAGCAAACGTCTAATATGATATACACGTAAGATGCTATCAGCAGACGTTTGATACGACACATACGTAGGATGTTATCAGTGATATATTTAAATAATTGAAAAAAAATTTTTCGTCACAAAATACGAGCAATAATAATAAAAAAACAAAAAAAAAAGTAATTTGACATTTGAATTGATTATTGGTAAAAATAACTTTCATTTGAGTTAATTTTTTTTTATTAATCAATCGATGATCTTTAATTTCTGCCCTTAATTTTTATCGTTTAAAACAAAACTTTTAAATTTTAACGTTTCTCTAACTGACAAATATTTCGTATTTTTTTGTACAAATAAATATAATTAATTTTTGGTATATTTTTTTTAGTGTTTATCCGATTAACTTTTTTTTTTGTGATAAAGTATATATTAGTTAAAAATTATTTTCAAATTTTCAATTACTGATTTCACTGTCAGTTCTAAATTTCCGTATTCTTTGAAAGTTATACTCGCAGAATTTATTTATATTATCTAATCAAAATTTATTTTATATTATATCCGAAAAATATTCCATATATGTAAAAAATATAAAATAAGAAATTTTCGATTTTCATAATTATCTGATTAATTAGCATCGCTATTCAGAAGCATAAATAGTAAGTAAAACACAACAAAAAATTTCATTTTCCTAATGGATTAAGAAGAAATAAATTGAAATGAAAAAAGATTTTACTTTCATCGCTAAAATGAAAACTTGAAAATTAAAATCGAATTACTCAATTTCCTTTCTTTCTTTTTTTAACTTGAACATCAAAAAAAAATTTTTTTTCATAAAAGTGTTATAAAATGAGGAAGTTGAAAATTCAATTAGTTAATTAATTAAATAATTTTAACTAAAAATTATATTTTAAATGTGAAATCGCCTCGATAATCCAAATTAAAAAAAATTTTTTAATTCATTTTTAGCGATTCGCGACTTGCGATTTCAACGAATGGAACAACGATGGAAAATTTTTGGTTGAGAAAATCAAAGTAATTAATTCACCAAATTAACAGTTGCTTGGCATTGGAAAGTGATGGATTTTGATTCACTACTTGCTGAGGTAATAACTTACTAAATGTAAACTGTAAGAATTTGAATTTACCATTGTAAAGTATTATTTTAAAAATATTATTCACAAATTGTAAAGTAATATTTTGAGTCAATATAATGAAAAATTAATGATACTGATGAAAGACAAACAAGTGATCGATGATAATGATAAAATGATAATTAAATAGTGATTATGATAATGTAATTATAATTCATGCATGCATTACGAATTTCGAAATTATCAAGCTGATCAGAGAATAGAAATGAATTAAAATGGAGTAATATATTAGTCTTATCACCAAAATTATAACGAATAACAGAATTCAATTTAATTAAAGTAAAAAGTAGATTCAAATTTAATTGAAAACTTTTCATTTTTAAACCTGTAAAAGTTCTATAATTGAAATTTTTAAAAAATGATTTATAGGTTGGCGATTTCGGTCCATTTCAAATTACATTATTTTTTGTGCTATGCTTACCGACAAGTTTACCATCTGCATTTTCGGCTTTCAATCAACCATTTGTTGTTGGTCAACCGGAACATCGATGCCGATTACCGGAAGGCCGTGAAGATCTAAGTCCAATAAATGCTACAACGGTACCGTGACAAAAAACTTTTGCAAATTTATTAAAACTAAATAAAGTAAAAATTCATTTTATCCTTCAATGCTCAATTATTGCTTAAAAATTTTGTTGGAAATTGAAAATTTACATTTTCATTTAGAATTCTTTCAGGACGAAATGAATTGTCAACAGTATAATGCTACAGAAGTTGATTTGTTTTTAAATTCCAATGCCAGCAATAGTATCAGTGATAAGAAATTTTTGAGAAATCTCAAATTGATATCATGTCAGATAGGTTGGATATACGATAACAGCGTTTACATTGATACTTTGGTCACTGAGGTATTCTTTACTTCATATAA
>JABVXU010000585.1:0-33487 GCA_013365365.1 Cruorifilaria tuberocauda
TATAATTTTTGTCTTATCATTTACTTATCAGTTATAGCCGCTTAACGATCATTTAAATATTTGTCATCTAGCAGTACTTCAACTTCTAGCTAGTAATTTCATACGTTGATATTTGAATATTGATCCCTATATTAACCTATATATTATGATTAACCTAACTTTTGATAGTATCATGCTGCTATCACAACAATTTATCTAAACACTTAGAAAATTTATCTAAACACTTCTTTCAAATGCATTTTTTCAATTTTTAAATTCTGTTTAGCTGAAGCTTTTTTCTTTTTTTTTCATGATATCACAACTCATTCAAACATGTCATTTTTATTTTTTCTCAATTTATATAGCCTTTATTGCTTATAGATGTTTGAATTTCAGTTTCGTACAACTGAGATAGTTTTATTTGTACTTTAAACATTTTTATAAAATGAAAATGACGTAATGTCAGTTAGACGTAATTATTACCGTTTTTTTCGAATTCCGCAATAAAATTCATATTTTCAGCTTTAAAATAATTCATAAATTAATAATATTATCAAACATTTTTGGTGTAAAAATGTAATTTCTAAATGCTTGCATGATACGGTTGATTCATGTTTCATGTTATTTTAGAATCGTTGTTAAAATGATTTGATCTTTTAATTGCAGAAAATTTCATACGATTTGTACTTATCATTTTTTTTAATCAAAATGAATCGATTTGAAAACTTTTTTTTCGTTGCTTCAAAGCTATGTGTACATTTGTTTAATCGCTTTTTTTTTTTATTTCGTAAAAATTATTCCATGAAGGATTTGAACTGCAAACTATTATTAATACATTCATTTTTTTTTTGAGGAAAAAGAAAACAACCGGTTTGTTTATCAGTTTTAATGATATTGTTGATATTTATTGATCGAATAAAATGACATCAAAATCAATATCACAAGAACCGATTCATAGTGGTCATTTTATGACTTCAAATCCACATAGCGATGAATTGTTACCTGATGAAGAAGTTGTTGTTGAGGTTAGTTATATTTATTTCTTGATAGTGATATAGAAAATACTAAGTTGGGAATAGTTATATTTATTTCTTGATAGTGATATAGAAATTGATAGTGATATAGGAAGTTGATAGTGATATAGGAAGTTGATAGTGATATAGGATGGGATAGTGATATTGATTACGTTAATCTAATCATTTTATATGAAAGAATAAATATTGATTCGTTATAAATAACTGATAACGATAGTGAATGATAATTACATTTGAAAGGATATAGAGTCCTTATATGATCAGCGTTAGTATTATCAAATCATTATTATCACTAAAATTTCTTCGCATTATTTTCGCTTTATCAAAATTTGATTAAGATTAAGCCATGAGACAATAATCGATATAGGTATATTAGGAGTAAAAGTAATTTTCGGTGTTATCACATAATGAATTTAAACATTAGATAGGTTGATTAAACTGTTACAGTAACTATATTTATGTAATCTTTTTATCTGGAATCTGAAATATATTTGTGCTTTGATTTCATTAAGTTTTTTTTCCACTTTGTTAAATATCTTTAAGTTGAGGTTAAAATTTCAAATTTCTTGCATACTTTTTTAACAAAATTTCATCAATATGCAGTTTTCAAAAAGAAAATATATAGTTTTGAGATGAAGCAGAAAGAAAAAAAAAGATTTCGAATATATAATTTCATATCATGATATCGTATTTTATCATATTTCAAATATTTTATCATATTTTATATCACAGTTTAAGTATATTATATTTAAGTATATTTTAGGTATTTAACTATATCAGATTTTGAATATGCTTCCATGTTTTGTCATTTTATTTTATCATATTTTAAATATTTTATCATATTTTACATCACAGTTTAAGTATGGTATATTCAAGTATATTTTAGATATTTAACTATATCAGATTTCGAATATGCTTGCATATTTTATCATTTTATTTTATCATATTTCAAATATTTTATCATATTTTATATCAATCATATTTTAAGTATATCATTTCTTTTCACTCCGTTTATTGAAGGATGAAAAATTTTGGTGACATTTTTCTAGAATTTTTTTTTTTTTTGTAACTTAAAATTTCCATCAAGAAGTAAATAGCGTTAAGTAAAAAAATTATAAATTCCATTCTTAATCCATACTTTTTTTTTAGGTTGTTGTTGAGGATGATGTGGTTGAGCATATGCAGGATGATGAGCAAAAAGTTCAAGATTTACGTGACCTAAATGTTCAAGTAAGTTTTCTCATGCTTAATCGATAACATAGTCTATAGCAAAAGAATTTTTCGAAAGTTTAATAATCTTGACAATTTAATTTTAGCAAATATCGTTACCATGGAGAATTCTTCGGCTTGTTAAATGGTTTCTATAGTTATCACCTTGGAAACCAAATTTTCCACAGTAAAATATTTCTATCAACAGTTTTTTTTTTTCTGTATCGGAATTAGGATAGAAAATTTTAGTTTATCATACTGCTTGCTCAATAACAGATAAGATAATTTGTTATAAATTATTGATTTTTGAGACTTCCAGTTTATTTTTTCATTTATTGAAACCACTATGCACTTTGAAGGTTAGAATAATTAATGATTAAACAGCTGATATGGTGCAACTTTTTTTTTCTTTCTTGGTACATTATTCTGGTTTTAAGAAATATTCCTATTCCTGATTATTCCCTATTCCCTTTAACTTTCTCTATCATTTTCTCTGTGTTTTTTTTTTTTTTTGCTCAAATTGATTAGTAGGATATTTCCAGTGCAATCATTTTTCTTTCTCTTTTAAAAATGGATACTGGAATTTAAGTTAATTATTAATTTGTAGGACAAAAAAAGAATATAATACTAAAAAACTATTGCATCATTAAATAATATAATTAATTTTTTTCTCAAAAAAAAAAAAAAAACAAACGAGAAAATTATATAAATCATGCATTGCATTAATTAACGAATAACTTTTTTTTGTAATTTTTATTATTTATTGATTTTTAGCATTTTTTTTTTCTGAGAAGCAAAAATTGTTCGTATTATTTTAGGATGAAAAGCCGGTTACTTTTTACAAATTTGGTCCAAAAAGGACGCAATCAATAGCGATCGATGTATCTTTGAATAAATTAAACAAATGCATCAAAGTGGCTTATAAGTTAGCTATTTTTTTTTTTAGTAATCGTTATTTGTGTTTTTTTTATTAAAATATATTTAGTGAAATATTTAAAAGATTAGGTAAGATCAGGTTTCTTTACGTGGATATTAAGATATTAAGATATTAAGATTGAGATACTAAGATAAGATTAAGATATCAAGATATTAGGATTATACGTTGTATCAGATCGATATTTGTGTTCATTTAAATAAATTACGATTTCTTTTAAAAAAAAAATAAAATGTTAAGATTGGAATATTAAGATAAGATTAAAATACTAAGAAATAGGCAATATCAGGTTTCTTTACGTGAATATTAAGATATTAAGATATTAAGATTGAGATACTAAGATAAGATTAAGATATCAAGATATTAGGATTATACGCTGTATCAGATCGATATTTGTGTTCGTTTAAAAAAATTACGATTTTTTTAAAAAAATAAAATATTAAGATAAGATTAAAATATTAAAAGATCAAGATATTAATACATAAAAATATTAGAAGATATTAAGATAGATATTAAGATTATACGCTGTATCACGATTTGATATTCTTTTAGTTACTTTTCTCAGTTATATGATCTGTTTTTTTTTTCGAGCAGTTTTAAGAGGTATACTTTTAAGAATGGTTTAATGTATTATAGGCGTGGGCAATGGGAAATTTATGATTATAGAAAGTAAAGTAAAACTTCTATCTAATCAATAATAGTTATATGTGCAATAAATTTAAGCGATTAGCTATTGAAAAGTTTTCAAGTGAAATATTTTGCTAACTTATTTTTCAAAGTTGGAAATAATAAAGCAGAGATTTCTCAACCAAAATTTAAATAAAGCAGTTATCTTACATAAGTCAGTAATGATACTAGTATTAATCTCTACATCTACTTTGTTATTAATCATTATATCAAGTAAATATTTTCCTAAAGTTGAAAATAATAAAACAGAGATTTTTTAACCAAAATTTATAAAGCAGCTATATAACATAAATAAGTAAATGATATTAGTATTATTAATCTTTGCATTTACTTGATTATCAATCATAACATTAAGTAAATATTTCATTAATTAATTCGCTAGCTATCAATATCACGTAAAAAGAATATCACTTCCATTACATCATTCATGAAATTGGTCTAGAAAATATTATCTAGGAATATTTAATCCAAAATTAACTTTACTCTTGCTGCTATAGTTTTGTACTTTTTGTTGCTAAAAATCTGTTTTATCACTTTTCATTCTTTTGAAATAGCAGAGATTATCAATTTATCACTATCTTCATATATTTATGTATACATATTATCAATTTATCACTATCTTCATATATTTATGTATACATATTATCATTATCACTATCTTCATATTATATATGTATATTTATCACTATCCTCTTGTACTTATGTATAGATATTATCATTATCACTATCTTCATATATTCATGTATACATATTATCATTATCACTATCTTTCATATATTTATGTATATTTATCACTATCCTCTTGTACTTATGTATAGATATTATCATTATCACTATCTTCATATATAGATATTTTGCGAAATAATCCCAGCAACTGCATCCTTATTCAGAGAATGTTATTTATGAATTTTTAAGCTAATTTTTTTACATGTAAATATGATGAATGATGTTCCATATCGATCCTTTCTTTAAGTATTCTCAAGGATAGCATGCTTCTTTCATGGCCTAGGGAATAATCTCAATATGTTAGATATGAATGTGCTAGAATTATATTTTTTGTATGTTCGTATTTTCAGTTCTTCTATTTAGGCCCGTTTCTCCATTTTAAACTTTCATTTGATCAGGAAGTTAATTTGAAAAGGATAATTAAATATATAAAAATTAAGTAATTATATAATTAAATTAAATAATTATGGAGTAATTAAATAAATGATTAAATAATATTAAAAATTAAATAATTATGTAATTTAATTAAGTAATTAGTAAATGATTAAATAATTGATTAGACAATAAATTATTGGAAATAACGATTAAAATAATTCTTTTGCTATTGTCACACTTCATTCGTTCGAATTTTTAATAATGATTGAACGGTTTGAAGTTTCTCGTGAAAAATATATACCGCTTAATGGCTTCAATCAATAGAGCGTACGTGATTAGAGTAGAGCGTTGGTGATTAGTACGTACGTGATTAAGGCTAGGAGCGTACGTGATTAGATGTTTCTAGAACTGTTATGAATTTTAGATGAAACATTCGAATACATAAGTTTTTTAAAACTTCTTTCTGAAATGATACCATAATAGATTTGTAATTTTTTTGTATGAAATATTACCATATCGTAAAAAAAGTAAATTATTAAGTGGCCATTTAACTTTGTATAATTTAATTTACAGTAAAATGACGACACCAAAATGGAAAGATTTCAAAGGATTACGATTACATTGGAAACAACGAATACGTTTAAACAATGTTATCTGGCGAGCTTACTATATGGAATGTATGTCTCTTACCTGTTATTCTCAATTAACCTAGGTATTTTAACTGGAAAAAAATATCATTAATTAATTACTAGATATTTCAAACTTTGAAAATAGGAGTTAATTATGGATATTATTTACCAATTTGTTCAATAATAATTTTTTTCGCATAAATCGAGGGTAAATGTTAATTGTTCTTCAATAATAATTGAGGTAAATGAGGAAAGAGTTCATGGCATATTTCACTGTGTTTTTTCACGTGATTTCACGTAGTTTATTTACGAATTAAACGCAAAGTTCATTTTCATACTCAATTTAACTCTATGAAAATAATACAAAAAATAAATTAGAGTATTTAAGATGAAAAATGGGGGAATAGAGAGGTGTAGAAAGGTTTCATTAGATATTACTTTAGATATTACTATTAACCTTTTTAAAGATATTAGATATTACTTTACTGTAAACCTTTTTAAATGTTTGAGATTACGATTTGAAATGCTTCATTCAGTCGATGATAGCTGATAAGGAAGTGATAATTTTTGGGGCTATAATATGGTATGTTGCAGTGTTTTTTTTAAAAACTTGTATACTGAAATGTTTCATTCTCCATTACATTTACAGTTCGACGACCTAATAAGGATAAGTCAAAGAGAACACCATATTGTTATTTCACTGTACCGGACGATGATACTACACATATTAAATTCACGGTAAATTTTGATATTACCTTTAATATCAATTTGAGTAGTGAACAGTAAAGCTATAATTGGTGGAATATCAGAAGGTAAGTTATTGATCGATATTGTTACCTTTACAATTTGATAGGTACATTTGATAAAGTACATTTGATTTAAAGGGATCAGAAAGTTTTCCGTAGTTATTTGCTTGAATTCTAATTAAGAATATCGGAACGAAAGTGATTATATCAGTGTTTATGCCCTTGATAGGTGGTACATGGTACATTTGATAAAGTAAATTTGATTTGTGTCTAAAAAGATCGGAAGGTAAAATTGGAACATCAGAACGAAAGTTATTTATCGGTATTGGTACCTTTGATTTACATTTAAAAAGATTAGAAGATTTTTCAAGAGTAAATCTTAGAACGAAAGTTATTATCGTTGTTTGATACGTTTGATGAGTACATTTGACGTGCAATTTAAAAAGGATTCGAAAGTTTTTCACCTTTCCATACCTGATTGATTGAATTTTAATTAATTAATTAATATTAGGGCACTGTTGTGGAAGGAATGTACTGGAAGAAAAGTATGGATGCGTTAAAAGCTCAATATAAACGATGGCGTCATTTGAAAACACGAAAAAGAGGACGACGCAGGGTTTCTGTTTACACAAAATTTTTGCGTTAACGTGCACTTTTGGAATTATCAGCGAACAAATGACTTTTAAAAACACCTGTTAATTAATCATTAACAAAATGAATAACAACAGTGTTTCGGACTTAATGAAAAATTAATTGAAAATAGATAATGATAACAATGTGATTGAAATCAAAAAAAAAAAAGAAATGATTTGATAGATTTAAAATTTAATAGATGAAAATAAATTTAGGGTATTAGTTGGAATCAGGAAATCAGTTTTATTCCACAATTATCCGTACAGAATTCAACGACGAAAAATTCATCAATTGAACAACCGGATACGGATGATTTAGATAACGAATTCACTGATACACTTTTTGCTAATCTTATGCAACCATATACATTTCCAAATCCAAAAGAAATAAGTGAATTTTTTTTTTTCCCTCACTGACTTTACTTTTTTACTTTACTTGTTCTTTGAGTCTTTGATTTATTTTTTTTTCTTTTTTTTGACGTTTACAAATTGTTTTACTCAGGCTTAATGTACGAACAATCGATTGTTAAGTGAAAATTAAAAAATGGGAGGAGTAGGAGGAGAAAGAGAAAAAGTTTACAATTTTTTTTTTCTTACGGGGAAATTTTTAAAATTTCATCATGTTGAAATATGAAAACGATTTTAACTTTAACAACTAGCTGCTCAAAAAGCATGATATTTTTAGTGCTTCTTGTAGAATACTAGTTAGCATTCAACTGTTATCTGTATTTTTACAATATCAATTGCTGAAAATAACTTGATCTGATCTGATTTTTTTTTTTTTTTGTAGACAAATTTTCTTAATAGAACAGAAAATATTGTTGTCTGATTTTATACTTTTAAATTATTATTTAGCACAAGGATGCAATGCTGATGTAATGCAACCTGGATTACTATCATTACAGCCAAGTATCGAAGAAATAATGGCATCTCTTGGTGAGCCAAGTTTTTTTTTTTTAGAGACAATCATTTAAAGTGTACTGTAATGATAGCATTGTAATATAATATCTGTAATGTGCTCTTTTATAATCACCTAAATACTAACAGTATAGGTACAGTAGGTTGAATTATAGAGATGGGAAGAAATAGTATATTCTAGATCATGTAATCGCCAGTACAATCGTAATATTACTATTTTAATTTATACATTTTCTTTCAAAGAATTATGAAATGGTAATGACAAATTTGGATGACAATAATTAAGTTAGTCGTGTTAGAAATATCATTTTAATAAATATCATGAGAATAACTAGGCTATCGTGATCACGAAAATGATTATTTGGGCCATTTTAACAAGTATCATGAGGATAACTAGGCTATCGTGATCACGAAGATGATTATGTGGGCCATTTTAATAAATATCATGAGGATAACTAGGCTATCGTGATCACGAAAATGATTATATAGGATATGATACGATTATGTTTTACTATATGAATGAAGGTACAAATATTTTTAATGAAAAATATAAAACATTCGAATTAAAGGACAGTATAGTAATAATAAGTAATACTAATGAAAATAATAAGTAATAGTAAATGTGATATTTCATGAATTTAAACTGGTTTTCACTCGTCAAGTTTTAACTCATAATTTTTTCAGATCCACCGGAGCAATTGTTGGATGAAATTGGAAGTTACAATGCCACATCAAATGCTTCAGCCACATCACCAAAAGGATATGAAGCAACTTTCAATAGCTTTACAAATCCCACCCAGCAACCAACAAGGCAATCATCCACCATATCACCACAAATGCTTCTTGCTAATTCACCTGCTCCAACATATTCACAGGTGTTCCTCTAGCAAGAACGAATATTGTTTATAGAAATAAATAAATGTTAAATTGGTTTCATTCATGAATTTCATGAAGCTTCACCTTATTTAGCTTATTTATGTATGCTCATGTATGCTTCTAATTAAAATTATTAATTTAAATTTATTTTCTAGGCAGCATACGAGCATACACCTTTAATTGCCACAATGCCTTATACGACTGATTCATCCAGTCTGGATTATGTACCACAATTTCTTACAACCAGTATGCAATTCCCTTCATCCGTTTTACCGAATCGGACATGGTGGATAAACTTTCCGTCTACTCCTACGCCATCGTTGCTGAACAGTCCTACAACTCCATCTGTTGTGCCTAGTCCGTCTAGTTCAAGTAACTCGACCTCCGTAATATCAACTCTATCAGTGAACAGTCCCACAACTGTTTCACCATTACCAACCATTGAAACGAATCTTATCAATACTTCGAGTAAAGATTTGTTGAAGATTTTTCCTACTTCAACTGATACTTTAAAGTATCAAAGCGATAGGTGGAATGTTACGGGATTAAGTTCATTGTCACCTCGTGGCATTACTACCGATTCAATGGAACATGGAGTTTGGAAGGTTAAGTTTATTTTTTTTTTCATTTAATTTTTTTGTTATATTGAAATTTTGGTGTAAAGTGAATATTTTCATTAGCCCTTTATTATCATCTCGAAAAGGACCGTTTAAATCAGCCTGATTGAGTAAAGTTGAGTAATTTTATTTTTGAATTTGAATAATAGAATTGAACTTTTAGCAATTATCACCAAGCAGAAATGTTAGCTTAAATTCACTTCTTGCACCACAACCTCTTTATCCTCAAGAAGACAGTCAAATATCGCCTAAGGTTACTACGGCATCGTCACATGAACGAAATACAATTCCTCCTTCCGGTGCAACACTGATCAAGCAGGAACATGAAAAGGATGAACGAATTCATCGTGCTCCAAAGTATGATATACTTTTTGACAGATTAGCAAATATTAATTAAAATTAAGTTAATAAGGGAATATGCTAATTTTTTTAGTGGGTTCTTATGCATTCCTTATATTTTGAAAAAATCGATATTGATATCTAATAAATGGTTTTGCTTTCACAGCTTATAAGTTATTCCGGAACAATCATTTAAAAAAATTCAACTGCATGATGAGATGATCATTGAGCTTGGCTGTAGACTAATGATTTGAAATTGAATTATTTAAAAGCAAAGGACATTTTAACGATTAAGTTTAAAAGTTCAAAAAAAAGGTTTAAAAGAAAGAAAGGATTATATCCATGCAGAAACATGCATACCTGTAACGTATAAACGTGTCTTCACGTAAAAAGATAAAGCAAAAATATGAATTTATGGCATAAGTATGTACATGACGGCAGAAGTATAGCAGAAGTAACATAACTGAAATCGAATAATTACATTAAGAAGAGAAAGGCTATACTGATAATCATTGATACTCAACTGATAAACTGATATCATTAAAAAGTGAACTTGTGCTACGTGCAATATAATTTGTAATAAAATTTATCAGAAAGTTTTGAAAGCTCGAAATAAATCCATGATACAAAGTTTATCATTAAGGCGTGGCTGTAGGAGCGTTGCAGCTGATAGTACGATTGAACCGGTGGAAAGGAAACGTATCCTGCATTTGAATGCTGAACAAAATAGGTTAAAGTTTTTATGTTGCAAGCGAAAAAGTTTTAAATTTTTTAGTTTAAAGTTTTAAATCATTATTGTACAATTACAATAATGGTAGTTATGATTTAAAACTTTTTACTACTTTTACTTCATGTATTATGATTTCTAATAATAATAGTTTATTTGTTACATTATTAAGTTTAAATCGATGAAATCTAAAAAGAAAAAAAGTTATTTTAACTATAAATAATTACTTTATTAGCATCCATGCTTGTTATTTTGAATTATTATTTCAAAAAATTTATTTTCACGTTTTAGACGTTGCGCTTTGAAAGATGGTTTTGAACAATTGTTAAATTCATTACCAAATTTATACGGTTGTGGTACAAAACCAACAAATGCTATTATATTAACACGTGCAGCTGAGCGTATACGTCAGTTAAAAGTTGAAATTGCGCTTGATGAAGAAAAAACAAGACAATTGAAACAAACTATACAACGATTAAATGATAAAATTGCGTTAGTATTATTATTTTTTGTATTTATTTAAATTGAAAATTTTGAATTTCGCGCGAAAAATTTTTCTTTGTAACAATTTTAATTTAATATAATAATTTTAACGAATTACGTTTGTATGCAATCGTTTATGTTTCATTTCTGTTTATTAAGTTTTTAAACTTTTCAAAAATTATTTGACTACACGTATTTTCATTTACTTCTTACGCCTACATTAATACGTGAAACCGGAGGAAAATTTTGGAGATTAAACTTTTCAAAAATTATTTGACTGCACGTATTTTTATTTACTTCTTACGCCTACATTAATACGTGAAACCGGAGGAAAAATTCGCAGAGTTATATCATTTTTAGTCTGGTAATATCAAAAAATGTGAGTGAATGTGTCCGGAAGTGAATGTATCCGGAATCCTCACAAAAATGTAAATTCCGGAAGCAGCAGTCTATCTACGATTCACATCAAATTAACTTTGCATTACAGATCACTTCAAGCTTCTTTACCATCTTCGTCTCGAACAGCTACAAGTACGATTAGTCAGAAAACTGAAATGGAACAGTTTCTAGAACGGTATACAAAAGAAAGAACACGTCAGGATTACCGTTTTTGGATCGTAAGTTCATCAGTGCTATTATGATAAAGCCGTAGAAAATAATTTTTATGAAATATTTGCTTAAGCTAACGTTGGATTTGGATTTAATCATTAATTTGCATATTACAGTAAAGATGAGCGTAAGGGTAACTTAGAATTATTTAGAATTAAGAACTTCGAATTAGATTAAGTCTCGAATTTCGTATTTATTGAAAATAGCAGTTTGTGATAAATGTTAATAAATTATCTTATGATTATGATTAATGTTAATAAATATTATGATAAATGTATTAAAATATATAATTCTTACATTTTGTTACTTTAATCGTAAGCATAACGCTTTCAAATCCAATCATAAGATTCATTTTAATTAATAAATAAACTTTGAATTCATTTAGATGGCTAAAATGATACAACCATTGATGGAGACATTAATCGAAAGACTTAATCAACTACCGTCGGATAAAGTTTTAGCAGAAACGAGCGAGTGGTTGCAAGCTAACTTTCAACCATCCACCGTAAGACCGAATGCTTCCTCAATGTTAGTATACCTGGCAACACATACTGGTATGTTGAATAATCCCAATGCACTACAAGAATATATTCAAAGAGAATTATCGCAACAGTAAGTGTAATGTGTTACGTACGTGACCTCTTCAAGAATCGATGACCTGAATTGAATTGAGCTGAAATATTAGCCTAGTTATACTGGCTGCTATTGAATAGTTGTCATTTTCTGAGGGATGAAGAAGTATCTACGATACCGTATCTATGATAATACGATTAACTTTGTTATTTCTACCGAAACTTTTGGCATTCTCTGAAAAGTAAATGTTGAAATTGAAAAATTGAACGCGAGAGGAATTAAATTAGAAATTGAAGAAAGTTTTCTCATGTTATCTTCAAGTTTTCACGAAAGTTACTTGTTACTTTCTTAGCAAAATATGCTTTTATCCTTTTAATTGTTATGATTATTTTCTTATTTCATCCTCATTAATATGTCATCGTCAGGCTGCAAAGTATTTTTTCATTTTAACATCATGTTTTACATTTTTATCGGATTTTAGATAAGTTGAAATTAAAAGTAGTAAATTGGCAGTTTCAAATTCAAGCAATAATTTAAATTTAATTTCTTCAAATCCGAGCAATTAATTTTAATTAGATTTGAAACAATTATGAATTTAATATGAAAAATTTATTTTTATCAAGCATTGTGTTATTTTTACTATCATTTAAATTTCTGAATGTTAAATTTTTACTGAATTTTGATTGAAACAATTATGATTAATAGATATTTTAGAATATTTCAAGCATTTAATGTAAGAATTTTGTAAGAAAAGCTCTGCTCAGTATATTGTTTTGCTTATTCTTACAATTTCTTCCTCTGTTTAAAAATTATTTACGGGTTTTTTTTATTTTTCATGAAAATATTTTGCATTTTTCCGCAATGAATTGTAAATGTTTTGCGCGGCTCAATTGTTTCTTCATTTTCATAATTATTTATCAAAAGTTTTTATGCCTTTAATACCTCATCAGTTCAACTAATTATTTCTTGATCAATGTTAAAGTGCTTTTCATCAAAGTTTCAATACAATCTAAAAAATCATCTTTGTAAATCAGTAATTTTCACGTGAAGCTCATTAACATTTCACGTTTCAAGATCGGATCAATACAGTCTGGTAAGCTATAATTCTTATTCAGGCTACTCCGGTAATTCTGTAGCCATGCAAAAATTTAGTCATCTCAGAATTGCTTTAATGAAAAGCGAAATAAACGATTGCAGTCTTTTCACCTCACCTTTTTAGGCTTACATATAAATGAAAGCAATCTGTACAGCTTTAGTAAATTCCGGAATAGTTTTTTTTTCTTGTTATTGAAGCGTCATAAAGTTGAAATGATACATTCTATGCTTTCAATCAAAAATTCCGTTTAACTAATTCAATGAAATCCGAGACCAGAAGTTTAACTTGGCCTACTTTGGCCTAAACAAATCAGTTAAATATCCTCAAATAGTTATGCTTAATAAAAAAAAAATATGCACCTAGACAAAAATACAAAGAAAGTGATCGGCCATATCAATGCAAAATTTTACAGAATCGAGAAGATCGGATATATATAAATTTACAGAGAGAAAGTTAGCTTCACTGAAGATTCTCTCTCTTCATTGCATCATTTCAGGTTAAAAAATTGTGAAACGTCAAACGTGATCACTTCTGTTGATCACGTACTTATTCCAGAAAAAGAAATTAGAATGGGAAGGAAGAATCAGAGATAAATTAAGATAAGACGGGAATAAAAGTATATTTTATATTTTTATATCACGATTTAAATTCCGCTATCATAATTCATCATGCATTTCATCAGAAACCTGATAACCGGAAAACGGGAGGATGGATCAATCTCGGTTTTTGGTTTGAAAAAAGAATCGATAAAATTCATTCATTCGTTAAGATCAAATATTGCTAATACGAGGATCATCAGAGGATCATGCATTGCTATAATTTTACTTGCATTTATTATATACGAAATGATCGGGCGAAGTAATCTTAGTTTAGGTTATTTTTGCTATTCTTTTTTTCTCTGAATTAATTTATATAATAGAAAATTTGGACCTAAATTAAATTAAAGAACTTAAATTAAAATCGTAATATTATAAATGATCATTATATTATATTCGTAATATTATATTATAAATCGTAAATAAAGAGTTGAAAAAATTAATTGAAATTTCAATGGTAATTGAAAAAATTTTCAATTACTTCATAAGTTTTCACATTAATAAAAGTTTTATTGATTTTATTGATCTCTACAAAATCAATTTTTACAATGCATATTAAAAATTAACATTTTTCTTCCCATTTATCATTTCTTTACTGATTTACTTGCAGTTCCGGCAGAACAACAGCATAATAAACCGGAAGATGCTATTTTAAATTCAAAAATAGTTTCAACAAATTGTTACAGTGCATCTGATATTCCTGAAACAAATTTCCCGATTGTTACTAGTGAAGAAGCATTTGTCAGTGTACCGCTATTTCTTTTTCATAGTTCTTCTCGTCAAGTTTTTTTCTTTCCGGAAACAAATGGACCAATTCATTTCTTTAAATGATTCTCTCATTCATTTCAACATTTAGTATTTTCAAAATGTCAAAGGGCAAACGGTTGGAATA
The DNA here is from genome assembly GCA_013365365.1 of Cruorifilaria tuberocauda. Classification (NCBI taxonomy): domain Eukaryota; kingdom Metazoa; phylum Nematoda; class Chromadorea; order Rhabditida; family Onchocercidae; genus Cruorifilaria; species Cruorifilaria tuberocauda. The sequence continues at coordinate 14,678 of JABVXU010000585.1, forward strand.
TAGAAATTGAATTATATAATTTTAACTTTAATATTTTTTTTGCATTCAATTCAAGTTTAATATTTACATTTTCTAGAAAGTATACGAGCCTTCGAATACAGTAGCGTCCAATACACGTACGTCATTCGGATCTGTACCGTACATATCAGGATCACTTCAACAGAATGAGATGAAATCCGTGAATGCTTCATCTATTGCTACTCGAAGTACTACTATTCGCCCTTCCGGTACAACATCGGTTAAACGGAAAGCTGGAAAGGGCAAGAGAGTTCGTCGTACTCCAACGTATTAAATACTTTTCTACAGATAATTAAATCTGGATTGATAAGAAGTTTCTGCGGATAATTAAAAACGGGTTGATAAGAGGATATGATAATTTTCATTTAAATGAATAATAAATTTTAAAAAGAGAACTGAATGAAATGATTAATAAGTTTAAATTAATAAATTAGGAATATGGGATAGTGAAAGAATTGCTAAAGCTTACAAATTAGCTTTGTAATTATAATTACGATTTAAATTAGTAATATAGAAATATGCAACCTAATCAGGTTAGTTTCAATTTTTTGAAAAATTTCTAAATTCCAAAATAAACTTACTATTGATGTGTTTATTGAGGGATAGTGGTGAAAACTTAGGAAAGAATAGTAATACTACAGTATGTAATACCGGAACGTTGACTTGTATCGAATCGGTAATGGAAAAGGATAAACGGATGGATGAAAATATGGAAGTTGACCGGTTAGTTTAATTTTCAATTTTTAATCAAATTATAATTACCGTAATAAATTTTCCTATAATAGATTAAAAATAATTATTCACAAGCTTATCAGTGATTATCATTATCAGGTAAAGTTTTTAAAAATTAAAATATTGAAAATAAATTGAGCAAGTAAAAGTTACATGCCCACTTGCTGATATGTTCCTATAATTTTCCTTAATTTTTTAAAGTTGTATTTTAAAAAATTCGAATTACATTGGAATGATCAATAAGTTTGGGATTAAACTGATCGAGCTGATATTGGAGAGTAGTAGCTAGAGAATAGCTAAATCATCATGGATCATTAAATCAATTTACCTGGAAATGGATATTTCTAACATTTTCTAAACTCTACAATAAATTTCACTTTGATAACTTTGTTAAGGGATGATGATAAAAACTTGGGAAAGGATATTTATGATACGGTGAATAAAGCCGGATCGTTAGATGAAACCGGATCGTTGGATGAAACCGGATCTTTGGATAGTGCTAAATTCACAATTAAAGGCGAAGGAAACAATGTAGCCGAAAATACGGAAGAGAATGAGTTAGTTTAGTTTTTAGATTTCATGATAAATTTTAAATACTTTACTAAATTCTATAATTTTCGATTTAAGATAACTATTCATATACTATTGCGTGACTATCAGGTGTCACTAATTTACCTGAAAATGAATTAAGTAAGCGTTACGTGTTTATCACTGCTTGTTTTACTGTTTCATTGTATTTATTGCCAGAAGTTCTATTTCAATTCTATTTCTTTATTCTCGATTTTACTTTATTCATTTATTGGAATTATAACATTTTTACTGTCTCAGTTTATTTTTCATTTTCAGACATTATGACTTAGAAAATGCGCTTGAACGTTTGTTAGACGTAATAAATTTACGTGTTAATAACGTGAAATTAGAAGAAAGTGCTGTTCTAGCAGGTGTCATTAAACATGAACGGCAATTGAATATGAAAATTGTGCTTCATGATGGAAAAATAAGAAAACTAAAACAGAGCATAAAGCGGCTAAATGATAAAATTATGTTAGTATTTTTCGTTGTTGCTTGTTTTTTTATTCAAATTTAAATTTATATTTCATGTTGAAAATTTCCTACAGAAGCTAACAAATAGCAAATGTTTTATTTTTTGTTGCAATTTGAATTTAATCTTAATTTTCATAAGATCAATTCGAATAAGTTTAATTTGCAAGTTCACGCAGATCACACAACTTTATTCCTGTTTATAATAAAGTAAGCTTAGACAAACGTTCAAAATAACTTCATTGTATATTTTATCATTTATTTTTTCATCTATAAATAATACGTGAAATACGTGAATACATGAAGTAAATGGAGAAGTGAAGTTATAATATTCATAACCTACTGAAGACGTTAATCAGTTCTAGGAGCGGTAGAAGAGCTTTTCTGATATCAGGTCAAATTCACCTCTGTCTGATATCAGGTCAAATTCGCCTCGGCTTTTCAGATCACTTCGAGATTCCTTACCGCTATCATCGCCAACAGCTACAAATACAAAATGTCAGAAAATTGAAATGAAAAAATTTCTCGAATGCTATATAAAGGAAAGAACTAATCAGGATTACAGTTTTTGGATTGTAAGTTTTGCAAGTTATTAACTTTAATTAAGCAACTTAATTAGCTTTCTTAATTAATTTTTAATTAACTTTCATATCGCTTTTATTCAATTGAAACTTAATTTTGAATTATGAAACTTCTTGTAGATCTCAATGATACAATGTTAAGATCTTTGGAAAATAATTTGCTGTTTTCTTTCTGATTAAAAAAAAAATTGAAATTTGAAATTTCTCAAGTATATTGTTTCATTCAATAGTTTTCACTTGCCTGTTAGCTTGAAATATCAAAATCAGAGAAGCATCTTAACCGAGTCGTTAAAGATTAGCATTTATTAAGATTAGTTCATGATTGTGATTGTGATTTCATTAATATCATGAAAGTTATTTTTCAGATGGCTAAAATGATGCAACCATTGATGGAAGCATTGATCGAAAAACTTGATCAGGTACCATCGGATAAAACCTTACCTGAAATCAATAACTGGTTAAAGGTAAATTTCCAGCCATCCATTGTTCGAGTAAATGCTTCATCATTGCTAGTACATCTAGCAACACATGCTAAGGTATTGCGCAGTTCAAATGCAATGCAGGAATATATTCAAAGTGAATTATACAAAGTGAGTTATTCATGCATCACGTGACCTCTTCATTTAAATGATAGGAATTAATGATCCAATTGATAGCCATTAGAGTTTTAAGTAATATTGACCTTTGCGGAAGTTCATCACAAATTTGCTAACAGTAATTGAATAGTATGGTCGAATTGAGATACTACTACCGGTTACTGAATAACTTTGATACTAAAAGGATGGAATGCGAAACTTTTTTCAAGATTATTTGCACCGAAACTTTGGCATTTTCTGAAAAGTAAATATGGAAATTGAAAAACTGAGCGATTAAATTAGAAATTGGAGAAAGTTTTCTGATTCCATTTAGGATATCTTCAAGTTACCACGGAAATTATTTATTACTCTAAGTTTTTTTCCTGTTGAAATATGCCTTTTGTCATTTCAATTGATTAATGATTGATTATTTTCTTGAATCTAATGATTGATTGATTGATTGATTTGATTATATTGATTATTGATTATTTCTTTGTTTTATCTTTATTAGTATGTTTTTATCGCCAAAATTATCAGTTTACATATTTCTCAGATTTAATATCACATTGTTTTATCGAACGTTACCTGAGATTAATCAAATTTTAAAATAGTGCCAGGTGAATTCAACCTAATTTTCTGTATCAGCACTTTGAATGGCATTTTCTTCATGGAGCATTGCATAAGTTTTAGTATTACTGATTCAGAACGTTAAATTATCATCGGATCTTCATTAACGAAATCATTTTGAATCAACGATCATCGGATACTTCGAATGCTACCATGAATTGTTCGCTGTGAGATTTTTGAAATTTAAAATTTAAAAATTATTGCGATGCTCAATACATTTGCATATTTCTCACTTTTTCCTATTTCAAAATTGCTACAAGTTTTTCTCTTTTAAAAATGTGATGTTCTTTTTAAAATGGATTCTAAATGTTTGGAGAAATGGATTCTGAAATTTGGAGGAATGGATTCTAAATGTCTCAACTGTTTCTTCATCTCTATAATTATTCGTCAAAAGTTTTTTTTTGTAATTTACTGTATCTCATCAGTTGAAGCTGCCTTTGGTTCATATTAAAATTTATATTCAAATTTCCAGTATTACCTCAAATTTATCTTTATTCGTATAATTTTCCTTAAACAAAATTGCACTAATACAATCCGATAAACTATATTACTTATCATTACTTATTTTACTTACATTACTTATCAGATTGGTTGAAATAAGATTACATTTTTTTCGGTCTCTTTGTAGTCCTAAAAAAATATAATTTAGAATTTTGGCTTAAGTAAAAGTGAAATCACGGTTATACGCGAGTTACGATAATTGTTTGATGCTTTAAAATACGCTATAGAGTCGTTTATTTCTATCGACACGGTTCATGAAATAAATAAAATACACGGAGTACGCGATTTACGTGTACGATACGGTTGATAGCAGTTGTCGTACGGTTGCTGTTAGCGTTGTACTTCGTGCTGTCAACAATTTCGTACTGCCATCCTTTTTTGCTTGCACTTCTTCGATACTTTGTAATACCTCCAGAAGTGATTTAAGCATCTATAATAAACTTTTTTACTTAACCTAACTTATCTGCAACACTTGGAATTTTTATCAGATTATTCCAGGAAATTTATAAAGAATTTTACTATCTTTAATTTAACTATTTTGTTGTGAATCTGAAACAATCCGACAACCTGTAATTATCAGTAATTAATTTCACAATAAAAGTAAACGTACCTGGATAAATTTCTTAATATTATTAAAATGATTAAAATTAAATCCGTTGAACAATAATGCTAATCAACAAAATTAAACTAAATTGCTCTTTTGTTCTTTTTTTAAAATTTTTAAAATTGAAATTTTGTTTGATCGTTACAGTATAAAGTAAGGAGAATTTATTGGTTAATTTTTGAAAATTTTGACCGTAAAATAAATCAATTTATTATCGATCATTCTATTCATGCTCACCTGTTCAGTTTTTGTAGCCATTAATTTTGCCTGAAAGATAGAATTTGATTTTTGAATCATTTGTTCCGTTATTTGAGTTACTCCTTCAGCTGATTCTAATACTTCGTCGATTATTTGTGACCAATTTTCATCACTTCCAATATTTTGTATTTCACTTAACATTATCTGAAATTTTGTATTTGTTGTTAAATTTACTGTATTTTACAGTATTTTGTCAGGTTTTGCATACTGTATGTCATTTTATGCTTAAGTTACTGTAGCAATTTGAAAAAAGTAAAAAAGAAAAAAGCTTAATTTTAAATTCAACAAATATTGAACTGAGTGGAAATTTATCGTAATAAATTCTTCATTATAAGTTTTTCTCATACAAAATTCTCTTGACTCGGGTCACGACCCATTGGAAGTGCTCGGGATAAAGTGCAGTGAGATTTTTTTAAGCTTGCAGTTTCATCTTAGGTCAGATATACTTTGAAGTAAGATAATGGAAAAACTCGAGTGGGAGGCTCCCAGTAAATGAAACCCGTAGAACAGTGGATGAGGGAAATCTTCTGGAAATTTTAAAACGAAGTCCTGGATGAGGAAGACTTGATATTTTCGGGAAAACGATCACATATAATCCAGAATTCCATCAATCAGGCTTCACTACGGAACTTCTGATACTTATCACATGAAATCCAGAATTCTACCAATTAGGCTTCACTATTGGGCTCTTAATACTTGTGCTGATGAAATCTGATTAATAGAATCATGATTTAAACAATATCAGGGCAAATTCAATTCTTTCGATGCCTAAGTTGGATTCTAGACTGGCAAATTACTTGCCGATTTCTTCAATGAACTTTTCCCTGATCTACGTGAGATTTTCCGTTTGTGACATTTGATGCCATAATGTTGTGGAAAGTTTGTGTAAATCGAAATTTAAAGTAAAGTTGTTACGTAAAAACGTGTAAAATTACGTATACGGTAAAACTTCTTGATATTTCGTTATTGTCAAGAATTAAAAATAAAATTAATAAATTCATTCTTTCTTGCCACGCATCCATCATAGTTTGCATGAAAAAAACAAAAACTTTGCAAGCCCTAGCAAGCTTTCTGCTTTCGTTTAACAATTCCGTCTTTTCATTTTCGCTATCAAGCGATTTCCTCGGTGATTGATTCGGTAAATCATCCATTGCTTTCTCAAGTTTCTTTCGTAAATTTTCAATTCTAAAAATTATTCAATAATTTTTTTTAATTTTGAAAATTTGAAAATTTCAATTCTGAATTACACATATGAAATTGGTATTCAAAAATTTTTTTTAAAAGCTTACAATTTTCGAGAATTTCAAGAAAAAAAGTTTTTTCTACAATTTCAAATCACGAATTATCAACTTGATTCGAATGATATCGATTTTTTATTGCAGAATTTCAACAAGGTAAATGACGAAGGTGAAACGAAAGAAGACGAAGGTAATATTTTTCTAATTGTAATTTTGAAAAAAAAAATTTCTCACCTTTCATTAATATGAGGAAAATTAATATTTTCTGACTTTTTGACTGTTTCACTTTCCGGCGCTCTTCGTTGCTCAGTGCTTTCGATATAATCAAAAATACTGTCAACGTTTGGGTGACGACGATTTCTGTATGTATCAATTAAGCTTGTCGGATGATTCTTCCTCACATTTTGTAGTTTTTCCAATAGCATGGATTCCTTATTTCTGGAGAATTAGTGTTCGGATACTTTCACTAAGTATAAATTAAATGATGCTTAATTAAGATTTATCGAATTAAGCAAGTCATCCCAGAAATCGCTAGCAATTCAAATTTAAATTTAAAATCTAAGGCAACTGAATGAATCATAAGTAATTAAATATAAGTTTGAAAATCTCATGCAGTTTATTATAAGTAATTAAATAGTTATGAGTAATTAAATAAGTAATTAAATAGTTATTAAATAGTTACTGCTACTGATAAATCCAGTGATAACGATTTGTTGCACTTAACTCATGTTAGCTCTTTTTTTTTTGCAGCTTCTTCCTCTTCTTCTTTTTAAACGCTTAAAATTTCTTCCATTTCATGATATTATCTTTTCTAAGCATTTGAAACTGATTGAAGTAAAATTCAAGTTTTTTCATTTTTCACTATGTCAATTTTTTTTTGCAAAATTTATGAAGAAAGTAAGTTGTATGTGTAAGTAAATCGAAATTCCTAAGTAACTAAAATTTTCACTCCACTTTCTTAATTAATTAATTTATGAGAGAATAAGTTATAGGTGTAAGTAATCTGAACTTCTAATTAAAATTTTTATTCTATTTTTTAATTAATTAATTAATTAATTATTAAATATTCCAAGAGAAAAATTGTCAAAATTGTGAAATTTTTCTAAAGATTACTACTAGAATTCTTTTTTTTTGTTCAAAAATACTCGTAATATTGTGTTCGAATTTGTAGTTTATAAGTTTTGAAAATATTAGTATTTTGTAGTTTATAAGCCTTAAAGGTTAAAAGGTTACTTTTCCCTTTCATCGGCATAATCTTCAAGTCCCGTGAATTCGGACAATGACATACGCTTAACATGGATACGTTCCTCAATACCCTGAAATTATTTCAAATTTCAATCCTAAAAATAAATCAAAGCAGAAAGAGCAAAAGCTATCTTTGTTATCAATTAAAAATGATTATTCTTATTGATAAATTATGAAAATTTGAAATGTCATTTGTAGAAAAATTTTTTGAGTTTCAAAAAGCTTTACATTTAAACTTTGAATATTACTGCCAATTAAGTTTATGGGAAAAGTTTAATTTCTCTAATTATTTTTCTAATTAGCTGAAACCAGTCTAAACTAAGAGTTTTTTTGCATTCATAGTTTTCCTCGCAATTTCACTTAATTAATTAATTTCCTCCAAAATTTGGAAAAAAAATTAAAATAGATTTCGGGAGATTTCAGAGTTTACGACAATAAATGAAATCATTAATGTGTTAGCAGCAAAGATCGTTAATTACTTAATTTTTAGTTGTCCGAACATTAAATAAGCTTAGTGAGCATATTTGCTTATCACGTAATCGCATATTTACAGACGTAAACAAACACGTCATACGTATTTTAAGTTCTCATATTAAGGAATACTTTCGAGATATCTCGGAAGATTTGACTTTTCATATATTTTGGGTTTCGTATCGGACTTGCTGATTGTATTTTAAAATATTCAAAGTTAAATTTAAAATTATGCAAATATTCATTTCTCATAATGCATAACAGAGATTCATCGGTTGCATTTTTAAAGTTTATCGAATTTGCCAATTCATTTCGTTACTAACTTCGTTGACATCTGACCTTTATTGAGAATTCCGATTTCTCCCTCCTAGAATTTTTTATTTTTGCTCCTTTTTCTCTCGATAACTCCTTTACCTCCTCTCTCTCTCTCTCTACCTCTCAATAATTCCGCTTTAATTCGAAAAAGAAAAAATACTCGATAATTCACATTATTATATCAAATTTCACTGTTTTATTATTTCCTTTAAAAATTTTTGAAGAATTTCGATCAGTGGAATTAACTTTCATCTTTTGTACTTATGCAGTCAATTTTTCCTCCATGAAATTGCCTCATTTGAAGGAATAATATAAGTTAAGTGGAATGAGAAGTAATATATATTATATTATATTTTAGAATAAGCCCTAAAGTTAAAGTTTTTGAAGTTTTAAAAAAATGAAATCTAAAATGTAAAATAATTTAATTAAAATGAAATTAATTTAGCAACAGAGAACTTACGCGTTCGTGAAGGTATGTAAGTAACAAAATGAAATGTACCTTCTTGCTCAATAATTATCAGAAATAGAAATAAACAAATATACCTCCTTGTTCAGTAGTTATGAAAAGAAAAATAAACAAGTAAATAAACTTGTTTGGTATTTATTTAAAAAATATACAAAATAAACAAATTTAAATAATTTTTAATTTTTCTCAAAGAATGATACAGAAGAAAATACTCGCTGATTCTCCGATAAAATAAATTTTAATATAGAAATGAAAATGAGAAATGAATTAATAAATTTGAATTCGTATTTGAAGATAGCGTTTGATACGAATAAAAAATTGAATTAATAAAAGAAATAAATGAAAATGAAAATTAAAAATTGAAAAAATGAATTTGCTAAAGGAAATTAACCACTTTGTTAAACTAAAAATAGAAATTATTCCATCCATTTGTCTGTGCTTTTTTTTTTAAAACATATTTTAATACAAAATGAGAAATGAATAAGATATATTGCTTCTTCTTTTACTTCACTTATGTTTAACACTTACGTCATCAGTAAACATTTAAAGCGTTATACTTTTAACACTTACGATATCGCTTCGTATATAATTTTACCTACGTATAAGACTTGTATTATCAATAGCAATAACTTAGTTATTAGGTCACTTATCAATATCAATAACTTACGTTATTAGGTCACATATCAATATCAATAACTTACGTTATTAGGTCACTTATCAATATCAATAACTTACGTTATTAGGTCACTTATCAATATCAATAACTTACGTTATTAGGTCACTTACGTTTGACACTTACGGTCACTTACGTTTAAGGTACGTTAACATTTAAGGTGTGAAGAATAAATAAATAAAACATACCGAAAAATCAGTTACCTTTATTTTCAACAACCGTCGAGATCATAAGATGTTCGTTTTGAGCTAAGTGAAGTAAGACAAGAGAAATGAGAAATAAATAAGCTCAGTAATTACTTTTTCCACCAATTAGAATAATTCTCCAAAAAAAAAAAAAAAACGAAAAAAATTTAAAATCAGAAATTCATTTCCCTCATTTCCTCATTACTTCCTTCATTTTCCTCTTTGTTTAGCATAACTTTTCTCTCTCTTACATTTCCTATAAAATACTTTTAACCTAAATATAGCTATTCAATTCTATTTAAGCTAGCATAAATCAATAAATGAACGATAGCTTAATAATTGAAATAATGATAAAATTAGAGAGGAAGCTTGAAATCAGATAAATTTCGAGTGTTCAATTTCCTTTTTCCGTTATCCTCCCTCTTCGTCCTGCTTTTCTCCTACTTCCGCCAATTTTTCAACTTTCTTCATTTTACAATCAAAATTTTTTAACTTTCAAATGTTCACAAAATGATAAGTTTATCAACCAAAAAAAAAATTTTTTTTTGAAATATATCAATTATTACATATTAATTAAGTAAAAATGATCAATAATTCCGCTTTAATTCGTAAAAATGATCAATCTTAAGTGTTGAAAAAATAAAAATGATCAATCTTATCAAAAACTTTTTCTTACTTTTATATTTTATCAATTATATATCATATCATAGATGATTAATATTGTAAAGAAAAAAATTTTCATACTTGTCATCAGTAAAAAATAGGAAATGATAAAGTGAAATTGATGTGAGAAATGTAAAATGAAATTATTGATTTTTCTGATAAGCTGTAAAAACGAACTAAGCTAACTTCTCTATTATGATTAATCCGTGAAAAATGTCAACTTTACAGCTCATTTTCTTCTCGCTATTTAACTTGCTAAAAATCTTTTGGGAATTCTTCTTTCCTAGTAATCATCGAGAAAAAATCTCAGAGAGAAAGTGAAAATCGAATTTCTCGGTATTGCTGAAATTTCAGAAATTGCTAAAGTTAAAAGCTTTCGCATTTAACGACCAAGGAAATGAGGAATAAACTTAGTATCATGATAAAATAATAAAGATTAATCATATCACTTCAATCACTCAACAATAAGAAGGCATGGATATCTACGATTATTATCATGCTTGTAATTAGTATGACTTACTTTATTACTTACTTCTTTATTTTCTAACTTGGAACATAAAATTTTGAAACTTTTACTGATAAGATTAAGTTGCTGCTATTTCATTTAAAATTTTATTGAAACCTAAACTTCTCACATGATGCAGGAGGAAAGAGAAGGAAGTGCAAAAAATTTTTAAAAATATAATACTATATTGGAAATAATTAATAAATTTCCTACTAAAAAAATAATTAAATGATTAAGATTTGATTGGGATTAATGATTAAGAATTACAAGTTGTAAGTTATAAATTGTAAGTTTATTATATAATTATTTTGAAAATAATTATTAATGCTTTTTTTTTGAAATTTGATAATAAAATTGAAGTGTGATTAGCTAGAAATAATTATCATAAAAGATAATGAAAGTCTCTTTTTCTATTTTAAACTTATTTTAAATTTCGATTGTCTGCAAATCTATAGGTATGATGAACGTGAAAGATTCTTGGCTAAGTTCCTATTGAAGTTTTCTTCTTTCGAAAAATAGAAGAGGAGTGAATACTCTCGGGACCTTTTAACGAGGCTTGTAACTTTTATTAATTGCACTTTCAATATTCTTTGCTTCCTTAAAATGGGTCTTATTTAGATGGGATTTAAAGTTTAAATTGATCAAAAAAAATAAATGAATGATTCAAATTGAAATATAGGTTATTAAATTAAATGAAATGAATCATTTAAATTTAATGAATTAATGAAAATATCAATTAAAAAATAATATTTATAATGAAGTGGGAAATAGAAAGATATTGCTGATGTTTTGAATCCTGAAAATAATTATCATAATGAAATTACGATAAAACTACGAATCTAGATGCTTAAGATAGAAGTAATCAGCCTTGCTTAACTTTTACTGATAAAATTAACTTCTAAAAAGCTTGATATAGTTAAAGCTTTTTCACATTTGCATGCAAATATGGTAGAGACATACTGCTCATGTTTTGAATCCTGAAAATAATTATCATAATAAAATTACGATAAAACTACAACTACAGGTAATGAACTACTTAAAGTAGAGTTAATTAATCTTACTTTTATTTGAATTTCATTAATAACATTAATTTCTGCAAAGCCTAATATAGTTGAAGTTTTTCATGCACAATAGTTGAATAACTTCTTAGTTTGAAAATTGCTTGCAATAAATTACACTTATACTTAAGCGCTACAATATTTTTAAAGATTTAGCCTTCAAGAAGCTATGATTTATTACTTTACTACAAAATTCCGATGTTAAAGTATCTTCCTTTCTTTTTTTTCTCCGATATAATTAATGGATTATTTAAAATATGCAAGAAGTTGCTGCTAAAGAAACAAAATTAAGTAAGTTAACTCTGTTCTTCAAGTATACAATTACAATAAAAATGATATATAATTGCACTTATAAACTTGCAATGTCATATTTCATACTTAAAGAAATGTCATAAAAAGTTTTGAGCAAAAGTTTCAAACGATCAAAAAAATTTTTAATTCCTTTAGGCTAAATGATACTTAAAGTCTAAACTTTCTTTCAAAAAAAAAAAAAAAACTAGAAAGAATAAAAGAGAAAGCGATTATTTGGCATTTTTTTTTTTGTAAAATACTTGAAACGATTCGGATTTGAAATAAATTTTTTTTCTATTTGAATATTACAATGAAATGAAAATAATTGCATTCAAACTGCTTACAATTTATGCAGAATTTTTCTAATAAAAAAAAATAATTCAGGAATTTAAAATTTTTCACTAAAAAAAATTTGAAAATTTAGAAAAATTTCAAACGATACAAGTAAAATTTTTGATTATGAAGATTGATAAAGAGTCTATAATAATTATAAGTACGTTTTATCGATAAACAGGATACCAGGTGCTTTGTTACCTAGGACTATTCATAGATTAATCATACCTAATTTTAAAAGTTATCAAAATTAGTCTTTTTTTATTTTCAAAATTCAAGATTCCTCTTTCTTGCACTCTTTAGAATCTTGCAAATTGAAATTTATTCGTCAAAAATTTTAACTTGCTGAGATTCTTAAAAACTTAATATCCAGAATTTCGGTGATAGAATCAATTTTTATATTTACTTTAAAAATAAACAATTCGACATGAATTTTACTTTATACTTTTAGCTCTACATATTTTACATACTTTACTTTACATACTAAGCTTTGCATATTTTGCATAGAGTAGAAGCCATTTTGCAAAGTAATTGAATACCTATGAAAATTCAATATCATATTAAATTATTAAATTAAATTACTCATAAATTCCCAAATTCGCATTTTTTAATTCTTAAATAGGCTTTACTCTCTTTCTTCTATCTTTTTTCTTCAATTTCCCATGTTTCTGTTTGTTTTTTTTTTTTTGATTTGATTTGATATTTGAATTGAAATTTGAAATTTGAAGATTAAAAAAAAGAAGAGAAGAAAAGTTTGCACTATTTTAAAGTTAACCTGCGACGGTTGCGGCATCGATCCGGAAGCTCCTTCGATCGTATCAAAATCTAACAATTCATTCATGTTACTGATAATTGTTGGTGTTGAACTGAGCGATTGGTCGGTGAAATAAGGAATGAATGACGAGGTATTCTCGGGAGGTTGATCGGTGTTTATGGTGAAGGTGTGGCTATTCTTGATAATTGACTTTGGTTGAGGTAGGGCGGAGTTAGACGTAGGAAAAGTTTGTTGATGATAGAGTGATTTTCGAGAGAGGAATGATATCAGTGATAATGATGTTGGGAAAATGGGTGATGATGATGATTTTTTGATTGTATCATTGAATGATGAGGATGATGATAAAGATGATGATAAGCATGATTGAGATAAATTTTGTGATTTATCAGAATCGGAATAATTCTGGAATAACAATGATTGTGTTGATCGTGAAGTAGTAGTAGTAGTAGCAGTAGCAGTAGTATCATTATCAGTGATAGTAGTAGTAGTAGAAGACGTACGTGGACAATCAAATTGTACGTGTTTACGCTTGGACGGTGAGGTCATCAGATTTTCCGTGCTTTTTCAGTTGTTTGTTTATCACTTTTCCTCTTAAAATACATTTTACTTAATGAAATGCATTTTGCATTTGTTTATAATTCCGATCTATACTATAAAATAAATAGTGCGGAAAAAAAAAGTAAGAAAATGGATTATTGAAAGAAAATTGTGAGCAATAACAAAATGGTTTTAAAACATCGTTAAAAATGAAAAATGAAATATTTTTAGATAATACTTTTTCAATAATTCTTCACCATTCATGTAAATTTCAAAAAAATAATTGAAGCGAAAGTTTGAATTATATTGATATTGATATTGATTCTATATCGAAATACTTATTTTATTCCACTTAAATTATCAGCTTAATAACTTTACCCATTTAAATCGGAAATGATTTTATATCGAAATACTTAATTTATTCCATCAAAATTATCAGTTTACCATTTAAATAATTTCTACAGACGCAATTGGAAATGATAAATATGCGAATTCAGTTTACTCAAGTATAGTAATACTTAAAAAATTAATATTCATTAATGGAAAGATATGATTAAAATGAGTAAAAACTGAATAAATATGAGTTAATCAAAAAAAAAAAAAACAAGGTAATAAAAGAAAAAAACCCTAGTAGGGACAAATAGAAGTTGTGTAATTTCTGGCTAACTAAAGTTTCTGGCAATATTTGAAAAAGCCTTCAAATGCTAATAAGAAAATTAAAAATAAAATTGTAATTAAAAAAAAGAAAGGGAAAAAGAAGGCATCGAGTGTTTATGATTGTTTATTACTTATATAAACAATCATAACTCTCTCTTCCGTCTTTCATTACTTAATTTTCTTTGTTCATTTTATAATTGTATAACTTCATTCACAGAGAGAGAGAGAGAGAGAGAGAGAGGGAAGAGAGGGAGAGAGAGAGGGGAAGAAAGAATAGAGAAAATAACGGATGGATGAGAAAACAATCTTCAATTAATATAGCTATTAATTATTATTATTGTTTTCAAAAGAAAGAAATAGTATTTTTCTCTATTTCTCTTTCCCTTTCTTTTTTCATTTCTTTTTTCTTTCAAAAATTTCGCAAGAGAAAATGTGTTCATCCATATTTTGTCACAAATAATTCTAAATTAATTTCAATTCTTTCAATTCAGATTAATTAATTGTCAAAGTATGATTTAAATAAGAAGAGAATAATAAGTAAATAAATAAAAATAAGCGAACAAATAAACAAAGCAAACATTCACGTTCCTTTTCTTTTGATTTAAATAAAAAGTGATTAAATAAAAATTAATAAATAAAGGAAGGAAATAAATAAATAAATAAAAACGAGTAAACAAATAAAACAGCCAAGTACACACTCTCTTTTTTCTTTTAATTTAAATAATTTAAATAAATTTTAATAGTACTAATTTAAATAAATAATAGAATAAGTAAAAAACAAATAAATATGAAAATAAATAAAGAAATAAACAAACCAAATACCCATTTTCCTTTCCCTTCTTACTTTCTCTTTTTTTTAGCACCTGGAAAATTTCAGGAAGGTAAAGAGAGAAAAACAAGCACATTTCAATTAGCATATATTTGTTTTCCCGTTCATTTTGTTTTTTCTTTTTTTCCTTTTCTCTAATTGTTTGCTTTTTTTTTTGTTTGATCGATGATTATTTATAATTTCATAACTAATTTAGTAATTACAACAATTTTTTTGAAGTCAATCTGGTTGATTATGAAAAAAAAACTTATGTTAAAATCAAAAAGCGGGAAGTAAGTTTATTAAATTAAGTTTATTCTATTCTATTAATTTCTGTTTGAAACAGTGAAATCAGAATTCAGTATACTTATCTTTTCAGGAATTTTTAAAATAACTAAAATATGAGGTAAACGGTTCTCAGCAATGAACTGAATATGCCGAATTGTGAAGTTGATGAATGGAAAATGGAAATGAATTCTAATTATCCGCTCATGGAATAATTTTCCTTTAAACATATTTTATCAAATTAATTTTAATTTCAAAAATTTCCGTCTTTTTGAAAGTACCAATTTCATCCTAAAAATAGACAATTGTAAAATTTATCAAAAAACCGAGATACTGTTGAATAAAATTAATTAATTTATAATTCTCGATTAAAAATATGCAAAAATTTAGTGATTGAGTAATTTCTTTATTGAGAACGAGAAATTTGCATATATTTCAATAATTATTTACTTATTAATTACTTATTTGCTAATTACTATTTATTAATCATGATATAATTTGTTTAATTACTTGTTTATTTATGATTACTTATTTATTAGTTATTGATTATGATATAATTTATGATCATGAAAGTAAAATTGTTGCGAAAATTCAAAAATATTTCAACAATTTCGGACGAAAATTCGTCCAAGAAAAAATATTTCGTTTTATTTCTTTCACATTCACCGCAATAGTTTGAATATTTTCCATTACTTCATAAATTAGCGCTAATTAGCGTTACTTAAAAGTACAAAAGTGATGGAGAAAAAGTTAGAAGGAATAAGTTTTCCATTTATTTCGTAATTTCAAAATTGCCTCATATTTAATGCCAACACTAAATTTTGTTTTTCAAAGAAAAGATTAACTTTGATTAATTTGTTAAGACTAAGTTTTTTTTCGTTATCAAACTTTAAGAATCCCTGGAAATTACCAGAATTATGCACAAAACATGAAATGACAAATAAAGTAAACAAAACGAATGCTATAAGGAAGCTTAAACTATTCTAGGTGAATAGCTCAAATGCTTGGGGCAAATTTGAAATGTTTAAAATATTACTAAAAGAGTAATTCGTTATCATCGGGCATATTTCGAGAATCAGATTCATTCGTCATGATCGGGCATATTTCGAGAATCAGATTCATTCGTCATGATCGGGCATATTTCGAGAATCAGATTCATTCGTTATCATCGGGCATATTTCGAGAATCAGAAAGACGAGATATCTTCTGATAATGACTTTAAATAAAACCTTTCAAACTTTCCTTCTCCAGCAATAATTATCGGTGTGAAGCAATTTCATCTTATCTGATTTGAATATTGAAATATTTCGTGTAAAATTTTCAATTAGCAAATTCGACTGACATGCATGCTATGTGCATGCATGTTTCATTAATTATATGTTAGCAACAATTTTTTTTTGACAAACTGAACTATTATTACAAAATTAAAAAAATTATTTTTAGAGACATAAAAAAGACTTCGAGATGAAAAGCAGTGAAATCGGTTGCTGCAGCAAAACAGACATATTAATATCGAAAATGAACTTTTGAAACAAAAAAAAAAGTGTAAATAGTAAAACGAATAAATAATTTAATCCTAACTTATCCGGAATATTGTAGCTTTTTGACGAAATTTATAGCGCCTAAAATATTCATTGTTGTTGATTATAGCTAAGTTATAAGCTTTACCATCTCTGATTTATCTTTGAAAATTATGATTTGATAATTTTTTATCACTAAATTTCAATTTCCATTAAATTATTCAGGAAAATTATCCGAGAAAGTTTTTTTTCCATTTTTGAAATTTATCTGATAGAAGGCGAACTAATAACGAAAGTAATGGAACATTACGGTTTTTCACTTTTATCAAATTTCATACCACTTTTACCACCTTTAAATAATTTAATCGAAAAAAGAATTTCAGGAAATGAAAAATTTGCTTTGCTAGAAATCTTAATTTCTAGTAGCTTATTCTAAAATGCTGAATAATATACTGAGGAAGGTAATCTTCCAGCTGAAATCTCTACGAAAAGTTTTGCAAACGCAACTATTTAGCAATTGGGAAAACAATTTAAAAGCATTTTATGAAAACTTTAACTTTTTTTAATCATTGAAAACTGACTCTAGAATGACAATAATTTGTATAAATGAAAACTCTGATATTTTGTCCATCCAATTAATCACAATTAATTCAATTCATTTAAACATTTGGGTGATTAAACTAAATCGCTGTACACTTAATATATTTGCAAAACTTATCAATTACTTTTATCAATTAACAATATCAGTTTAAATTAATTACTTAACTTAATAATACTAATTATTTGGATTCGCTTTTATGCAATGCCAAGTGCGGCATGAAAAGATGAGAATTGTAAGTATTATCAGTGCGATGAGATGTATTATCCGAAATCAGAAACCATTAAACACAAAGTTGCTTATACTTAAATTACCAGTACATTCGATAAAGTAATCGTCGCAAATTGCTGAGCAAAGTATGAATGATTCCAGTCTAATAATGTAAATTTGAAAAGTAATGTTCATTGAATTCTATAAGAATCGTTTCGAAAATACTTTAGAGAAATCAGTGATCGGAATTTTTTATTCATTCCGAAATTCTTTTCTCTCGAAGATCAAGCAATGCTTCATGGACAAATGTCAAGAAATAATTTATATAAAATTATGCTGAATTCGAAACGTTTGTGGAAACATTATCTCATCTCGTTTTCAGAATTGAAGAGTTCAAAGGACAAATATTCATCCTGACAATGTACTTTAGTTTTATCAACTTTTTATGGATGATTTGAAAAATGTTTATTTCGCTCTTAATTCATTAAATTACGAAGAAAATAATTCAACGGAAAAAGAAACAAAAGTCGTTTTTTTTTCTTTTGTGCAGAAAGTGAGATCATGGATATACAAGGCGATCACTTTGACTGATATCGATGAAAAGTTGAGAAAAGTTGTGAGTAAGACAGGCGGAAAACAATAATGGAGGGATTCTGTGGTATATATATGGGAAGGTAATCTCTCCTAAGCATCAACATTTCTTATCTTTTCTCGACTTGCTGATTAGACGGCGCTTTAGGATATTATGGCAGATTAATCTATTAAGATTTGGAGTATGAAATACCGTACTATCGCTTCTCTTCAAGCGCAATTGTCGTAGGAAATGCTGGGGATATTATATGAGTGATTTTAATGGATCTGAAGTATGAAATTCCAAGGCTATTTCGCTATCACTAGGAATAGCTCTATCAGGCGCTATTGTCATTCGGAATGCTTTGGGATATTATGACACATTCTGAGAGATTTGAAATTCATGATACTTGGGATCTCTATTAGCGTTATTGTCTTAGGTAATATTTGATGAATTTGTTGATTTTGCA
>JABVXU010000586.1:0-33470 GCA_013365365.1 Cruorifilaria tuberocauda
GCCAATTTTACATTATTTATGAGATTTATCTGTGGGATTAAAAGTGCTGGGTAGATTTGTGGTGCTTTTCGGATAGCTTTTCAGATAGTGAAAACAGAATATCGCTTGACTACTTTTTTGAAAAACGCTACAATATTTCAAAGGCTAGAATTAGACGAATGCATTAACTATGAAAAAGTCAAATTAACTTTTGACGTTACGATTCACTTCTTGGAACTAACTGACTCATTTGTTTCACTGGTTTTCATGATTTAAATATTTTATCTGCTAAATCTATACAGAATGCTCGGATTCCGCTTCTCTAATTTAGCATTACATTATATAGTTTTCAAAGCAGTATGCAAGAAGCAAAACTGGTATTGTTCTTTTGTTTGTCATACTGCATGAGTGATGTTAAAAAGTGTAAACTTATAATATTGTCAGTAACGTGTTTAAAAATATCTATTAATTTTGTTTCTTTCGTTTCCATTTTGCGTTGGATCTCTTTGCTCAATAATCCTTTTATCCGTATGGTTTTGGAGAAATTTTTCCTGTGAAAAGATGAGAAGTATTACTCATTGATTGATTACAGTGCACATGATGTACTTAATCAATATTTCTAATAAACGATTCCCATTGCTCTGTTCTTTGATTATAATACAATGAAATAAATATGCGATTCAGTGTTGCATTTCTAGCATTCTTAATTGAAGAAACTCTTCAACTCTACATCAGGAATATTGTTTTTCTTAAATAAACTGTCAATAAAATTTTATTTCCGCTGAGTGTTTATGATGTTCTGGGTGTATGGCGATGAAGCTGATTCGAACACATTTGAAATTGATGTCATTTTCGTTTTATGTATGCTTTGAAGTGGCTGGTCTGTTCCCTGACGACCATGAGTTATAGCGCGAGACATCTTGACATGTGTATATATGGTATCATGATTGAGCGAAGTTCACTTCATGCTGACGGAAGGCAGTCTGCCACGTGAATCATTTGAAACGTTTGCAGCTGTATTTACCTTAAACATTCACTATATTCCGATCAATACCGTCAGTTATCTCCGTTATTAATGCTTTTCTGTTCGGCTCTTAAAGTTAATGTGCGGAGAAAGGGCACACTACTTTTGCAAGAAGCCTAGGATTGATACCTTAATATGGCTGTGTTGCCATATAAATGGTTGTCATCCAAGTATCAGACCGTAGAGGTTTGGATTATCAGTAGGCCAAAGAGAGGTATTGAGGTTTGTGGGGAAGCTAGAGGAAGATTAAAGACTTGGGGCATTAGACGTAGATTTCCTTTCCTGCTTATCATACAGGAGAATGTGTTTGTTTTTAATTGTCGATGATTCTAACAAGTCTTTTTTGTCTTATCATGAATCTCATATTGTGTTTAATGCCGAGTTATGGCGATGTGATGAGAATTATCAAAACGGTCGTTTCGTTTACATGTTTTATCTGCGTTAAAAAATCCGTGACACTTGCAGAATTTAGTTGTGTTGAATTATTGAATTCAAATTTTAATCGTTGTAATAGTTGTACTATCATGAGCACAATTTTTCTTGCAATGATAGTGCCTCACGTTTGTTTTCATTTTTTGGGAATGATATTGCTATAATTATTGTTTTTGATTCTTACATTGATCTCGGTTCAGTTTTCCATTACCAGTGTTCCGATCCCAGTCTTGTGATTTTTGTTATTGCAGGAATGGAAAGAAAGTTAGATCATTGATTTTATAGAGTAATTTTTTATGGATTCGACTAAAAATTACGGGAAAAACGGCTCAACTTCACCAATGCAGGTATCGTGGGTTTTGTATTGAGTATATGTATATATATGTATATATATATATATATATATGAGAAGAGATTAGACGATATATATGGAGAGAGAAATCGCACTGATAGATTTGTTATATTATGCTTAGATTTGTTGTTTTTTCCTCTTTGCTGTATTAAATTTCTCTTTGATGGAATAAGACTTTAAAATTTCCAGGTCTCAAATCATGTAGAATTTAAGAGCAAAGACTTTACTTCAAGATATCTTAAGATTTTCTCTCGGAGGTTTCATTTTCATAATATGTCTGAATATGTCGAGCGAGTGCAGTTTTGATTAAGCCGACTTTGTTGAAGTTTTACTTTATTAATAAACGGTTGTTGCAGCTCCCCAATTTTTACATTCATATTTTAATATAGGTGATCTGATTGTTGCAGGGTGCTGAAAACGAACATTTGGATGACTCGGCAGAATGGGAGTTGCTCGAGCCTCTCTGTGACATTTCTGTAAGCGTAAGAAGTGCTTGACAGATATTGAGGTCAATTTGTTGCTCATATATTGGTGATTTTAGGATTCGGTAAAAGAGAAATTTGGTCAATTGGATAGAAATTACCACCATTTCGGACGTGATCAACATTCCTCACATTCATTGGAAGGAAATCGAGAATTGATACATCGATGGCAGCAAGTTGCGGCATGGTATTTTTTATTTTTTGCGGTTATTTCATATCATCCAGATTTTATAAAATATAAGTCTTCCTAGTTGTTATTAGGGATTCTGTGGACCCATCTTTTTTAACGTTTTTTTGCTTATATTAGGTGTGTGAAGCATCCGGATGATCCCTGGATAAAATTGCATTTTGATAAATTACCTATAAGAGACTGTAGACGGCATCGTTATTCAAGTATACAACAGTGCTGGACTGTCGATGATGTGCAAGTGAAATTACATCCGGAGGTGTTGTAATTTTATTTTTTCAACCTTATTCGATAAATTGTTTAGCACTTTACATTATTTTAGGTTATTTTGAAACACTGACTGAATTTATATGCTAAGCTAATGTAGATTATAAACATTTTCATGTCATAAATATTTCAGTAGAGAAAATATTTATAAATGATATCTCGGTCAACTAATCATTTGGCAATTACTTAAGAGAGAGTTTTATACTGCTCTTTCGCTCTTCGCAAGCTCTTTTCACTAATTCTAGAGTCGAGCATAGCTATCTGACTCATTTACTCATACATATTATTTGAAGCCTTTTGCTCGAGGTGCAATGCGCGAATGTTATCGTTTGAAAAAACTCGGATCGCGCGGTAAAAATGACAGTTGGGACCACGCACAGAACTATGTTGCTAAAAGATACATAAAAAGCGTTGATAAAGAAGTTTGTCATTTTTGATTTAGCGTATTCGAATTTATAATTTGCATGTGATCGGCTTATATGAAAAATACATTAGGTGGGGAAGTAATATTATAAAAATCATTTGCATTTTTGAAGATCTGCGAAAAGGCTCATTTTCGTTATCATATTCGTTATTTCAATTACTATACGGTCTTTAATGGTTGCTGTAATCGGTAATCAGTTTAGTTAGAAAATAAAATTTGCCAATTCCGCACATTGAATTTCGTGTGACTTTTTTTCGCGGATTTTGATGATAAGTTGGAGTTTTTTACTGACAAATGTCTAGGCTTTAAATAGCCAAGACAGACGTCTACTATTATTGCAGGTGTTGTTTGAAGATGTGAAGTTGCAGATGGATAGCAAACTTTGGGCTGAGGAATTTAACCGTCATCATCCACCTAAAAAGGTAATTCCATCCTCAGCAGTTTGTTTCAATAAAATTAACAATCGTTGCAGTTAATTTCACAAGAACAGATTCTATCATATTAAATATCTGAGTAAGAATCAATTTTTGTATATGCTGCAATGCGCGAAAACTGTTTAGATTGATATTTTTCAAGTGTGCATTTTGGAATTTCTTGATGAAAATGAACATGCGTTTTATCATCTTGAGCGTTTCATAGAAGGCGAATACATTAAGTATAATTCAAATTCTGGTTTTGTATCAGATTTTCGTCGCATGACTCCTCAGGTTAGTTATTACAGATATGCTAGTTATGTGTTTCAGTTAGGAATTATTCTTGAAATAAGAGAAATCAGCAACTGTATAATGTTGACTTTTGATATTTTTAGGCCTTCAGTCACTTTACATTTGAACGGAGTGGGCATCAGTTGATTATTGTCGATATTCAAGGCGTGGGAGATTTGTATACTGATCCGCAAATACATACCGTATATCTCTTCTATCTTTCAAAATTGCAAAATTTATCAGTATATTTGTCTAGTTTTTTCTTTTTTGAAACTATGCATCAGTGTTCAAATTGATGAGAAATGATGCCATATTTAGTTCCATGTTTATGGTTTACATCTCATAAAGGATTGCAGCCGATGCTACTGGATTGAGGGACTTTTGGTTTTCAAAAACTTTAATTTGGTTCGGTTCCAACTGCATAGTTTTATATGTGAACCGAAGTGCCGTTATATATTTCATTAAGTAAATTCAGGCAACCGGAGAAGGTTATGGTAGTGGAAATCTTGGCACGAAGGGAATGGCATTATTTTTTCATTCCCACTTGTGCAATAACATTTGTCGGTCAATGTGCTTGACTGAGTTCGATCTTTCTAAAAGCGAGAGAAATGCTCTTAAGAGAGGTGACAACGTCGAAAGAGTAAATGCTTGTCTTTTTATTAAGAATTCGGAAATTAGATTAGGAAGATAGCCAAATATATCGTATAAATTACTGAAATATCGTGAATTTTTATATATTCAATATAAGGATCCTTGTTATACCCGCTTCAGTAACACTAAAGACTTATAGTCAGACGATTTTGTTATAGTATGATCTCGACTACTATTCGATTTAAAATTTTTTAGAATTGGAATTCGCTGACTAGAAATAGTAGTAATAGACCAGTAAGCATTTGTTCATCTCTTGTTGAAGAAAAAGGTGATGCTATGGAAGAGTTGCGACGCAGAACAGTATCAATGAATAGCTCGGGAAGACGTTCTTCACGTAAATATATTGTTTATGCTAAGCTTAGGAAAATTCCTCGTTTGTGCAAGAAATGTTTCTACAATTACCTTCCATAAGCAACCATTATAACAGCTCAAAGACGAGATAGCGAACAGTAACACTGAGTTGTAACTCCCTATGTTTAGTTTCACATTCCTCCCTTTTGGGACTCATTATTACGTAATTATTTCAGTTTTGATAATATAATATTATCTGGGCGTATGCGAAATTAAGCTTATATTCAGCTGTACCTGAGCCATTTTTAGATTTTGCCGGTCTTCCATCGCAGTCAGATGTACCATAATATTATGTAATATTTTGCTATAGCATATGGAAACAAAAGTATTAGAAATGATCAGATCGAGACTTTATTTTTTTCAGTATCCTCATTTTGCGATGAACATAGCACTGATACTCAGTATTCTGACTTGCGGTTTTCTAACGATTGTTTTGAGCAAGTTCTCTCTGATAAACCCATGGCTAAAACACGATTCACCAGTTCATGTTCCTCAAATTTACTCGATTCAGCTGATGACGAGGTATAAGGTTATCATGGAAGGTTGACCGGTCTTCTTTTCATGTTTTATTTAACTTTATCAGAAATTCAACTTTAAAATGTATCATTAAAAAAAAAATACATGGTGAATGATTTGATATCTTTGAACTTTTGAAGAACTGAATAATGAAATTTTAGATGAAAGAACGAACATATCACGAGCTTCAAATCGGAAGTTTGAGTAGCTGCAGTTCGAGAATGACTCGAGTAAGTCTGGTCTACACTATTCATACCATAATAATTCTGTTAATTAAATTGAAGGGAGTTAGTTTAAAATTACCTGCAGCGTATTACCCAGGAAACTGAAAGAGAAGCATACTGGTGTGAAAGGCGTAAGTTTTCACGACCGGCGGGGCTGTTATCGGAATCACAAATTAAAAGACTTTCTGAATTCTCGCAAAAAATTCACGGCACCAATTGCATTCTTGGCCAGGTAACTTTGTAAATTTTATGTTACTTTCTGTTGCGCATGCCATTTTCTGCTTGGTTTGGCATTTACAACGATGCTGCTTTGAGTCTGATGACTATAAATATTTAGGGTTTTCTATCAAATATGCATATGTCAGGACTAATATCTTAAGCTTCTTGAACTTTGCTTTTAGCATTTCCTTTTTTCAAGAACACAAGTTTTTATAGTATTTCAGATACATTTGGACCTTGCGCGTTATCATGAATTGGGACAATTTGTTGACAAGTCAGTCTTAGTTCGCTTTGATAAAGAAAACGTTCATTCAGCGAAAGATTATAAAAACAAAAAGACTAAAGGTGCTGGCTGTTTTTTTGTCTATATATTCCTTTACCTTTTCTAAGTAGAGAAGAGTTTATATCAAAATAGGAATGGTGAAAAATTTTTATGATCGAATTCAAGATTATTAACATCGAAATAAGAAAAACCTTCCTAATAAAACTTTCAATTGATTTCAGAAAATTATATTGAATACGACAAAAATGCAGCTTTTTATCATCTTGACGTTGCTCGACGCTGTGGTGTTCTTGAAGCAATAATTACCATGGCTAAAATGGCTTTTGGTCCTTATATTTATCACATTTCTACTGAATAAAAGATTGGATTTAATCCACTTTTGTTGTATTTAGGTCTGTCTCATGAGCTGCTAAAAGAAGTAACTTGTGAAGAAGTATGGGAAAATGACGATCTGGAAGGAACTGGCTTCGATCTTATGGAATGTGCAGCGGATATGGGTGATCAATCTGCCGTCATTTTTGTTGCACAGGCGTATGAAACGGGTCGCTTTCTGGGACCGCTGAAGTTGCTATTTGAAATATTGGTTTCGTATAGTGAATCTTATGTCCAAATTTGCTTTTCACGCCTTTTTGGTCTTGTACAAGTTTGATTAATCTAAAGCAAAATATGTCTCCATTCTTTATTATTTTTTGTATATCTATATTAAAAAGAGGTAAAGAAAATTTTTTCGAGCATCTGAATATTGTATGATAATTTTCAGAAAACCTTCGTGGCCAAAAGCTGTTGCTTGGTATGAGAAAGCTTTATATTTTCTTCAAAGTGCGGAAACAAAGGAAAACGAAACACCTCACGAAGATGTTCGTCCTCGTTATGAGTTGCTGGAGCGAATGGCAGTTATGTATAAAGAGGGTATGCAAATTTGTGTAACTTCTTTATGTTAACAGTACTAAATGTATATCGTAATCTGTTGAGATTCAAGTTTCTTTAACTTTTTGTTTGCTTCTGCAAATATGACTTGTTGCTTATTGCTAGATAACTCACGTCTCCCTCTATTACAGTCTAGTGAAGATTTTACTCTAGCTGCTCATTCTTCTAGCAAACTGCAGCTGAGATTGCTAATAAGACATACCTAAACAGATATTAGTCATGAATTGAACTAAGGAGTAAAAAATTTTCTACGGACTAAATATAATGAAAAAATATAAAAAATGCCTTATCGAAACAAATATCTGTCTCATATTGTATCAGGAATACTTTATATCATAATACTTTCTGATAATAGCCCTGATTCGAGTTATTGTTATGATAACAGGCTTTATAAAAGTGTATGCATATGGTTTTGGCTTTGGGAAGGAACTTCACATATTTTAGTATAATGATCCTAAATCTTACATTCAGAGGCAGTAGCTTGTTCAATTTGAAGCTTTCCTTCTTTCCTCATCCCCTCTCTTTCTGTTTCATTTACAATAAAATATATTTTTTCATGTCATTTATCATCTTCAGTTGGTTTATTGCTGTGATTCCAGGTGGATACGGCCTCTTTCAAGATTTAACGAAAGCATATGATTTATATACCGAAGCGGCTATTTCAGCAACACAGGCTATGCAAGGAAAGCTGGCAAATAAATATTATGAATTGGCAGAACAGTGCGTATAGTGCGTATAGTAGCTTAAAGCCTTATTTTTTCTGTACTGTGTGTCTTGTTCATTTCAAACTAGAGCTCACCTCATTTTTCAGATCATCTATCTCTGTTTTTCAAATTTTTCCAGTTGAAATCTTTCTTTATTGAAATTCACATGAATTCATCTTATTCAAAATGTTTTAAGATACTTCATTATTTCCTTATTCAGCCAATAATCTCGCTATCATATTTGCAACTTGTAATTGTGCAGATGGACAGATCGCGAAATCATGGCATAGGCTTAAGTCTAAATGATCACTTCAAACAAAGTTCTTGGATATTTCAAAATTTTATTTTTGAGATTGTTTTTTTCGGGTCGAAATGATAAGCGGGAAATAGTTCCAGTTTTGTTTTCATTTTTATTACTGTTGTTCACGGATACTACAGGTTTTGTTGCTAATTTTTTCAGCTCTCTTGTTTGTTGTTCATTTTTTCTAGGACTTATAATTTTGGAGCTCGAATTGTTAGCATATTTTCAATCGATCTTCGATATATGCAATAAATCTCAATCTTCAACATATTATTCAAATAAAATCATTGTTTATTATGTGTGTTTTTGTTACCGTTTTTTCATGTTAGAAGTAAACCGTTTCAAGTTTTTTGGTTTTCCACACTTCATGGTTTATTAAGTTTATTTATTAGTATTGCAACTATTGTCATCATTGGGACATTCCAAATCCTCTTACCGTTTCATTCGTTTATGATGGAAGCGCAATAGAGCAGTGAATCCAATATTTAGGCCTGCATATTTAGACTTTGTTCTGAAGCAACACTTTCCATTGTTCCGGCATTCATCTTCAATATTGCATCATAGGTTTTTTTCCCCCTAAAAAAGATTTCAAACTAGATGTTACAAATTTTTGTAAATTCCAATTTGAATATTTTCTAGAAATCAGACAAAGCGATAACCTTTGATTAGGTCTTTCATCAATGTATGGGTCTGTGATGAAGTCCGGCCCGTTTGTCTCCGATATTGGCATTATTTGCTGAAAACCAATTTGTTTGGTTTTGTCTTTGAAGCGGTTTTAAAACGATAAATTCGGAGAGAAGAAAGGAAAAATTCTTGCAGATTTTGCTAATTTATATATCCAATAACTGGATTCGATATTATTCCTATCTTCTATAGATAATGGATCATCAGTGTATGCATTGTTTTCGCTGCTTACCTGAAACCGTTCGTTTCTTGGATTGCGTTTCTTACGAGTGTCATTTTGAATGGCTTCCAGTTGCTTGCGACATCGTTCCAGTTCAAAACATTCGTCTATAAGAGCTCTTTCCATTGCTACCAGCTGAAAATAAACAAAAAGAAAACTAATCATGAGTGCTGATACAGCTTTTGATTTTGAATTAAGGCAGGAAATAGAAGTACTTGTTGGTATTTTTGTTCATAAATTCTTTGCGTATTCTCCAAAATGTCTTCAGCATTTTGCACCTGAAAACGAATCAGTCCTGTTCATTTAAACATTTGACGTTTTAATGTGTTTAAATGTTTTAAATGCTCTTCTCATGACTTCCATCGTCATACATAATGGACCAACAACCTCTTTCAATTTATGATCAAGCTGTTCCGCTTCCATCTTCAACCTTGCCACATCCTGCTGACGTTGTGCATCAAATGCACTCTTCTCAGCTTCGAGAGTTGATTTTGCAGCCATTACCCGCATTATCAGATCATGTTGATCGCGGAGGAAATTGGACTGCAAAAGGGAACTGAAGATGATTATTTTTATCAAGCTTTGGAAATGCGCTCTTTAATAGTGCTATTTTGCATGTTCATATCATAATTTCTTACCCTTAACGGGAAAATATCTGAGAAGATGTACGTTTACTTTGAAAAACAATCTTACGCATTTTAATATAACGTAAACATAATGACAATATGAAAAATGATGCAACCTTTGAAGTCTCAATCTCGATCTTTTGTTGTTCCGCAGCATTCAGGATTTTCAGCTGCTCACTTTTAAATGCTTCTTTTTCTGCGTTCAATTTTTGACGTTCTTCACGTACTTGCCATTTCTCCTAAAACTAGTGGTTTAGTGGCATAATTTCAAGTTATATTCAATCATTTAATTATATTTAATATCAAACTTCAACACAAATGAATTAAGTACTTGGAGAACCATCGGAAGAAAATGTTAAATTTTTCCTAATGCAAGTTTGCGTATCTTTTTAAAGGAAAGATCTGATTGCAACTATAGTTAGTTTTAATTAACCAAGATAAGTTAATGCACTGCAGTTACCATTGTTCTTATTTCCTAGTTTTAATGTTCATTTGGAGTTTTTGGAATCACTCCAGGATAATTGGACGATCACGTTATTTTCCCGATATTATTTAACGTGCAAAGTACATAAAATTAGCGTTTGGTGCTGCACTAATATCTCAATAAGGTAAAACTTTTAGAGCATTTTGTTCGTTACTGTCGCATAAATTTTGCAGTTTCAAATTTAATTCGATCACATGTTGTTTTTCATTCGCCAGCCACTCCTCTTCCTTTTTGATTCTGAATTGATTTTAATTATATGTATTAATTCCCGCTTCTTGATTCTTGAAGATAAAGTACGGAGTTAATCATTGCTAAATCCTTTTCCATGATTTGAAAGTGACATAGAAACGGAGACCAACTTCCTCCCTACCAGTATACCATCTGATCGATCTCGTATAAACACCGAATTTCACGCTTCATTCTTTTTTCCCAACCTTTCTTCTCGAATTTCGAGCTGTTGCTCTCTGAACGAAATATAATGGCTCCGGTCGGAGTTACTTTTATCTGCTTGCTTATTCAAATTCGTCGTTACTTCGCCTATTTTTGCAATCAATTCATCTACTTTCTGTAGCATTTCCTCATAACTCCTGGAAAAAGAAGTGTTAAAAACAGTAGAATGCATATTGCATGATTGATTGATTTATTGTGATAAAAAAACTTTGATTCTTTTTGTCCACTTATTAATGTTTCGATCTGACTGTGGAACATATCACGAATAGATTGCGACACGTCTTCCTGGTCACTTTTCAAACGACTCATTTGCTTCCTGCAAATTTGAACGAACTTCTAAAAATTAAATGCTAAAAACACCAAATACAGTTATTTTTACTTTGTTTTAGTCTCCAGTTTGACAAGTCCTAAACTAATCACAAGTGGCAAAAAAGATAACCGGTGATTTTCTTCCAGATCAGCAAATTCTTCTTCAAATTGCCGTTCTCGACCTTTCATCTTTTCTCTCCATTCTTCCACCAATGCTTCTTCTCGCACTGTTTGTTTACGCTTTAAAGATTCTATTTCCCGGTTCAGGCGATTAATTTCATTTCCCATTCTGTAATATCAATGGGAAAGCAAATTTGTCTCCATCATCCCAGCTTTTTAATTCAAATGTAAGGTTCAAGCATTTCGGTGTAGTTTTATCTTTACCTCTGCATCCGATCATATTCAGGAATTTCAAGCAGTGTGTTTGCCATCCGATTCTTCTGACTTCTAGTTGATTCAAGTCGATCTGAATCATTAAATCGTCCACCGTCATCAGCTTTACTCTCAGTGGCTTTTCCTGGTCGATTGCTGGCTACGTGCCTATTATTATATTTGCATATTGCAATTATGAAAAACTCAATAATCTACTTAACAAGAACCACAGAAGAGGCAATTTCAGTAAGAAGGGCCCATGCAAGTCATGCATCTAGGATGGCGAATTACTGCCATGAATCATGCTATTCTTTTTTGATTGATTTAAATCATTCTCTCCATCGAAATTTCTCAATGGATCAAACTTTATCCAACAATGCGGTACAATTTGACATCTTGAATTAGAAATAAGAATTTCTTATTTTCAAAGTTTTAAAATTCCATTAATTCATAATAAATTATAACATCTTCATTACTTTAACGGCTTAACAAATTGAAATCCATTATTGGCTACTCTTTATTGAGGATTAATTTAATCAAATAATATTGGCCATTTTTGCATTTATAGATTTTTCATAATGTTATGAGCGAGATCCGCTTTGGCGTTGAATGTCAATCCTAGCTAAAAGCTAGTTGAAGACTAATAACCCACGTCCAAGCTGTTCCACTACTAATTGTCAAAGTTGAAGTATAAGTTGAAACGCTTTGGATACAGTGGGAGGGATAGCCTGTAGGTGTACTGGTTTTGAACAAAGTATTAAGGCGCAATATCATCCAATGTATAAAATTACATTTTAAATATTATAGCTCTCCCGTGTTACATTATTTACCTTAGGAGAATGAAATGATACTTGCATTGGCGATTAGAACATGCACCATTGAATTACTCGAAACAGACCTAATACTTACTTGGATTCTGGTGGTCCGAATATACTCTCTAAATCAGGAGCTGTTCCATCCATGACTTTTGTTGGATAATCACTAATTGTGCCACTAGAAGGTGTATCTCTGATACTGCAACGAAGTTGCGGTTGATTTTTTTCACCTTTGGATCCATTCACAACATTTGCTTTGGAGAATGTTTAGAGTTAGATATTTTCCAGTGCCGGTGTATCAAAATCGTGAAGGTTGACGTGGTATGGCCCTATCGCCGGGTAAGTAAAGATGTTAACATAGCAGAAAGTGAACTAGAGGAAGAAATATGGAAAAAAAAATGCGCTCACTTTGGTTGACGCTCCGACATTTTGTTTTTTCTTGATGTTGTTGCTTGTTCTCGCTTAAATTTCAACGTATATTCTTAACTGCATTTAATTAAAGCGTTGAGACATTAAAAAATGAGAAGTTCTTACAACTTCAAAGTAAAAAGCAAAACAAAGAAACCTGCTGAAGTTCAGCATCGCTTAAATCATCTATAAATGAAACGGTTGATTTCCTCACAGAAAAAAAATCGTCGATATTTTTTTTGTTCTTCTTCTAAAATGATATATATTAAAATTTGTCCAACAATATTTTTTTTTGACAAACTAAAAAAAATCATAAGTAAATAATCTTTTTTTTTTATTAATTCCAGAGATTTAGCAAGAAATATTGGCGTTATTGATCCTCATAAATTTCCTAACACCGGAGCAAAAAAGAAATAAACCTTCTCAGAATCACCGAGCAAATCATCAATATTCGAAAGACCTTTTCTTAATGCAACATTTTTTTTTCTCCCAAACAGTTTTTCATCCATATTATCAATGTCCTAAAAATGACCATTGAAATAATTCTAAATAAAAGTAATGTATGGGATTTAAATCTAAAGATTGGTACCAATCAAAATTAATATTTATATATTTCAGCAAACAATCGTTTCTTAAGCAGTTAATACTGATATGGTCATCTTCTCAGTAATAAAGTTAAGCGATATTAGTCAACATATAATGTTTTTTCTTCTTTTTTTAGTTTTGCTACGAAATGCTATAAACGTACTTTGAGCAAATTTGCAATATTATCGGAATCACTATCAACCGTCATAGCAAACCCTACACGCTTGTTCAAAGATAAAATTTACTTTTACTTAACGTTTTGGCATAAACAGAGCTGAATCTGAAAGACCGTTATAAACAATTACTCTCTAAAATTCAAATTTCGATGAGCAAATTACGAAAGAGATATTATTATTATTATCACGAAAAAGAGTAAAACGAAAGAGTAAGCAAAATAAGTGTTGTTTATCAAACAAATTTGGAGCAAAAAGAAGAAATGATTCGATTCTTATAGCGTTATACTGAGACTGGCTGTCATTCAGTAATGTATTACATAACAGAGGAATTCGAGCGATATCTCTATAGCAACCACAATTTTGAATTCGGTTCCCGTGCCAAGGAGATTCTCTTTCATCGATTGATACTTTGACACTGATTGAAGTTCGTTGAAAAGTAATTGCAATCAACGAAATTTCCATACATGAAACAGAAATGTACAACCGTGGGATCATCAGAACTTTAAAAAAACCACGAATAGTGGAGCATTTATTTATTCAGTATTAATGTAAGAATTTCAGAAACAGAATTTATTGCGCTACCTGTTTTCTTGGGCAGATCCGATTTCAGGTAAGGCAGTAAATAAGGAACGGAATAGTTGGGAAGGATGAGAGCATGACATATGACGTTAAATTAAAAATATCCTGTCATTTAGAGATTTTAAAGATATTCACCTATCTTTCCCAACTGGCAGCAATAAAATTCATGACATCACTCTTTCAAATTTATCGAATTTTTTTCGGGAGATGACAAAAACAAATATTCAAATGCAGATTAAACTGAATTTTTAAATATTTCGAAAAATTGATAATTGCAGAGAAAAGTCATTTGATGAGCAATGGACGGTTGTTTACTTTTCGTTTTGTTCATTATCAAATTGTGCGCCGGTAATAAACAAGAAGTTCAGTCCTCTGTCAGAACCACCAATAGACTGTTAGGACGCTTGGATTTGTTAGAATGCGCGATGCTCGAACCTTCCGAATATGATAAACATGCAGCCAAAGGTTTATGTCCACCACTTCAGCCTACAAAGTTTGTTGCATCTCAGTCTGTCCTTGTCGTAATTTTACGTCGAATCCTGTAACTAAAATTTTTAAAACTTAACGGTAAAATTCAATGAGATGCAAGAATATGAGAGGGGATGATTCATTTAAGCTCATATTTAAGAGTTTAACAAAACTACCATATCTCATGCTTCCGTTTTGCTATCAAGGAAATTGAGAGAATTGAATCAAAAAATTGTTTGTTAAAAAGCCAATCATTTACGAAAATCATAAATTCATACTATTATCTTATACCAATTTTAAATTCGTTATAAAATCACAGCGATATTTTTACAATTGAAAATAATTTCGAGATTAATGTCTAAGCTTGCAAATTAATGCGAAGTTGCAGGATTCAGAAGAAGACTGGAATTGAACTAAAGAAATATTTTGGAAAATTTCCTTGGTTGATGAAGAAAGAGAAAAAGGAAAAGAAAGACTGGTTAATGGAAAAAAGATTCATAATGAAGGCAGTCTTTTTGGGAAAACAATCATTCTACCAATTGCGGTTACAAAGTGTCGATTCCGATTTCGAACTGATAGAAGGATTATTTTTGGTATTGGTGTGTCCATCAAGGAGAATGGTAAAGGAAGTAAAAAATTTAATCTGTCCCATTTGTTTCTAAACATTCAGCACTTCTTGTGGGAATATGATTAAATGTTGGATAATTGTCGAGAAATACCATAAAATGAATCAAATATTAATATCTCGTTACTGTTTGCATTTACATGTTAGATCTTTCTTCAAGTTTGAAATTATCAGATCAGTATTTAAGAGTCGATTTGATAAACTAAAAAAATTATTTCCTGTGTTTCAAATTATTTGTTAAACAAGTTTGTCACTGTGTAGTGACAAACTTATTTATTTGTTACATAAAGTCGATTCCTTCGTCTCCAATACTTGCTTAAAATATTTAAAATACTTATTTCTGTAGTACTCACAAATTCCAGTAACTTATTCAACTTATACCATTTGATTTATTCTTATTATAAGTTTACGTTAATTTGTTCTGAGGTGAAATGCATCTCTTCTTAAAAACTTCATCTTTACAATTCCAGCCAAACATTGAATGGTACTTGGATGGCTCACGAATAATTACTGATTCTCGATTATCTTGGAGGGTCAAGCTTACGCCGCTGAAATATCTTCAGGTCCGCCTTATTTGAAAGTACTGAAAAAAAGGTGTCATAATAAACCATAAAATCATGAAAATTTCTCAGGTCTTATATTATTCTGTGAAAATTTAAAAATTTCACAGTTATGAGAAATGGCAATATTTGTGATATTAAATTATATTAGATTTGGCCGCTGATGATAACTCGAGATGAGGGACGATATGAATGTTTCATTGATGGAAAATCACATGGATCAATCACTATACATGTCATTTCTGTAGCGGTAAGTAGACTATAAGCAACTAATACTGAAAAAAATTTATCCCAAATTTTACTAAAAAACTACAAAATAATTATAAGTTAAATGACCATTTAGTTTTCAGGAAGGACTTTGCCGAGGCACAGCTAATTACTTCATAACAATGATGCTTTCCATACCATTTGTTGCATTTGCAATTTTTTATCGGTAATTTTCAGCTTGTCGTTTTCAACTATAACGCAATTACATTTATAGTAAATCCTATTTTAATCTAGCACGTTGTTAATCTCTACTTAAATCACAATAGAGAATTGAATAGCATTTATTATTTCTTTAAGTTTATTGCATCCACAACGTGAAGCAAAAGTGCTGAATAATTCTGTAACTGATTTTTACGAGAAAATTCTGGATCTTACAACAAAGGAGATGAAGGTGATAATTCTGTTCTGCAGATTCTTATAAATTTTCATGAGGTATGATCTAAATCTGCAAAAATTTAATTAATTTTGATGAAATCTGATGAAATGAAAGATGTAATTCTATGTTTCACAATAGATTTTAAAATGATCATTTCAGGGTCATATCACCAAAACAATTTATAGAGATAAGGCAGAAATTAAGAAACAAGAAATCGAATCTATCTATTCATGCAAGAGAACTTTGAATGGTAAAATCGTTTAATTTCAACAATTCCATCAACACTACAAATACTTGTATCCTGAACTACTCTAGAGCTATCTTAGCAGGGAAAAGTATGAGAAATAATCGTGATATTGTGATGACGATTTTGAATGCGGCAGAAATAAATCAACACAAAAATTATGAAACGAACGAACAGAAAATGAAAAAATGAAAATGAAAATTAATCAATGTTAAATCATTCAATGCGATAGTTGATTGTGCTATAATAAATACAAACTCCCCAAAAATCCAAATTTTTCTTTTTGCTAATCTCGGACTTTTTAGTAACATTCATGCTATTTAGATTTATCTTCCGATAATTTAGTAAAAGCATTGAATAATTTGCAACTCGCAGTTTTCTGCAGAAAGAATCATTTAAAGTTCCACTCACTTTAACTTAAAATGTCTGACGCGAGACTTTGGCTTTGGTTATACTGTCCAGATTGGGCTGACCTTTCTAATTATATCTGATTGAGGTCAGACGAATATCCTCTGATTTTCCATAGAAACATCTAACTTAATTCCGACCCTTCGATCCCAAATTTCTGATTCTAATGAATTAACGGAATGAGAGTCCGAAGATCGCGAATAAAATGTTATGCAATTTCATGTCAATCGAATTGGTAAACATCAGAGGATAATTCAGTAAATGTGGTCTAACAAATAGATGATGGCATCTCTGTTACACCAAAAACTGGCCAACAAATAAACTAGAGGTAAAAGCACAAGCTTACATCGCAAATTGTGTGATTATACGGTTAACGCGGGCAATTTCATTGTTAATACTTGAAGAAAATAAGCACCAAGCCGGACTAAAATTTGGTTAATATCCTTTCTATTGTGGTATTTTGATTTTTTGTAACAACTGTATATTGACGAGCTCTACACTGTATTGTGTGCTAAACTTCTATTTTCTGAAGATACCATATGTGATTTCCTAATTTCGTTTATCATAATTACGTGAAACAGTATTCAGCATAGATCACTAATATGAAAAGATTCAAAAATACATCACAAGCTTATCATTATATTATATGTGTCGCGATGAGATCCAAAATCACAGTCCTTTATTGTAATACACACGTTCAGGTGGATTGCGCAGCTTACTGATTTCATTTTGAACTTCTGGTTCCAAATATTTTGTTTCGATGGAACTTATCTGAGGAAAAATCGCGCAGCACAAGGGTGTTGCAAATGTTAGAATGACACCGGCCATTAATGTTTGTATCGGAGCTGATACCCAAGGTCGCTTCTATAATATAACTTCAGGAATTTGAAAAAGATTATATATTTGACGATATTTGTGATTTGGAGTATATTTATTCAAGGATTTATGAGTTAAAAATTATTCTCAACTCTTCAGAATTCGGAAAATTCATTTCAACTACATAATTAAATAAAAAGGAAGATTGGCACGTGGAACTACAACCTTGCATCAGAGAAGAAATTTTATTCCAGCAAAATTTGCTGTTTACGAATTTTTACTGGATAAAACGTGATTAATCAAGATAAAACTAAGGCACTTTCAGAATTAAACCTCTTATACTTCTTTAGGTTTTATGTTACTTAGGTTTTATATATTACTTCAAGTTATATATATATATATCTTTAGGTCTTATATATTACTTCAAGTTTTATATTATAAAAAAACGATAAATGTGGAATTTTACCTGATACCAATTCGTCTTCGCGATCTGATTCATCAGAACTGGTATACAAACTATAATAAATAATGACAGTAGTAATAATAAATGAAAAGTTTGTTGTCACTATTTGGATATGATATTTCGAATCATTCAAATTTGGTTATGGCTTCCATATACCGAAACATCACATAAAAATAGTGGAAGTATTTGACAAAGTACTTACAAAATGATGGAGTAGCCATTCCAATTCGGCTTATCGTGACATTTGCAATTGCTATTCGTGCTACTTTTTTACTAGTGCCCACTTTGTTACCATCTTCATCACTTAATACAATGCCATCTACCAATTCTCTGGAAGAAAATGCGTATGTTCAAAAACTCATCTTCAAAAACTACAATTGAAGTCAACTTGAAAGTATGAATATCATAAAAACTTATAGTAATCTAAAACAAGCTTAGCAGAAGGAGTAGCGAAGGAATATGAAATATTCCTATTGGGATTATTCATTCAGACAGAATATTTCACAATGTAATATTCACTAAATTTAATTTCTTATTAAATGAGAATGAACCTTTCGTATCTAACAATATTAACTAAAACGAATTCAGAAAACAAACTTGGACCGCATAAGAGGAATATTGATTGAATTTGCAATTGCAACGGCGAAAAATGGTACCATGCGTCCGACCAGCGGTGACATTGACTAAAATGATAATTGCACTTTCAAAGTTTTGAGAACTATCATAATCTTAGGTTATGTTATAGGCTCAATAATTGCCGATTTATGCTTCGAATAGAAACATAAAATATGGAAAGATTACATAGGATGGAAGATAGCGTTCTTAAAACAGTTAATATGATTAATGCGATTTTTACGAAAGATAAGATGCTGACAATTTCCAGTACTTGTATTTAGAAGATAACGCTTATGTGAAAAATAAAGAAACTACCATTCGAAAGACACAGACAGTTTTTATTAGGCTTTTAAATTCATGCATTCTTTGACGTTTTGAGTAATTGATAGAACTGAACTCACCTTCACCAGTGAATTTAGCCCTAACGCAGCAGTGACGGCAGCACTCGTTGCGCATAAATACGATGTTAAAAGTATTTTATTGGAAACGCTATCACCCGAACGGTTTGTATAATTAACAATTGCATTGAATGACTGGTTCAACCACTGCCAAAATATTACAGCGCTTGAAGACCTTAAATTCAAGTTTAATGTATTATTTAATTTCATTTATTTATGGTCCTGCGATACTCAAGGATTTTTTTGACTAGCAAGCCAAAATCTTTTGTTAGGGAAAGTAAATTCATAAATTTTCAACAGGAATTGAAATTTCACAATAGTGACTAACAAAGATCAACAGAGATTTCAGAACATGATTGGTCTTTTCTTTCCAGCTATGCCAATCGATTAACAAAAAAAAACGAAATGAACAATAACAGAAATACTATAAGACTAATATTCAAAGATGTTGGTGCTGTTGATGCGATATGAGAGAAATTTCAGGAACTAATGCCTCCATTCACTATACATTAAATTTGTTTAGCTTGTGAAAAAACTTCAAAAATAAAACAAACTTATAGAACGTTAGCATGCCACCGGTCAGAAACATATTGCCAGGTACTTGGCAACTCATACGCCCTGGCAAAATCATAAGTTCATTTGTAACAGGATGGTAAGCAGAATCGAAGACGTGCTTCGCATGCCACAACTCATCAACCGTCAAATTCTCAGGCACTTTCCGTCCATGTCTAAAATTTAGCATAATTGAATTCATTTCTTTCTCTTTCACATCTGTTTCAGAATCCTACATAATATCGTAAAAACACGAACAAAAATTTGTTATAGAATGATCGAAATCATGAACGAATCTGATATGACAAAATAAACATGAAAAAGTAAAAACCTAGGAAACTGCTATTTACTTCGCTTTTCAATTTAATCAATCAAACTAAAGTTCAAATTTGCTTAACATTCATCACATGTATCTTCAGTTATTTGTTCTTCCTGCTAAGTTAGAGGTTGTCATCTGCCTAGCTTTCGTATCAGTCATATTCGACCTACTTATATATAACTATGCAATGTTCGATAACTCGAATTTGACGTTCTTAATATAAATCAAGTTTCTAAGACATACTTATAATCCAGAACAATTTTTTTTGCTTCCTCCAGTCGTTTTCCTGGTATAAATAGATTCAACGGATTTGTAGTCACAAAAAAATGGCGAGCACGTCCTTCAAATGTTGATTGATCCCATCGCGGTTTCGATATATCGGGTGGATGCTTCATTTGTGATACCAGTTCAGACATTGTGCTTATTCGGAACTAAATTAAATCAAATTATATTCAGCTTATCAAAATTCGCGAAAAGATAATTAAATGTTGAATATGTCTTCTCACATCATATTAATCTTTTAGTATTATATTAGTCTTTCAATATGTAACGTTGAAGAAAATGACTATTGATATTGAAAATGGATTACATGTAATTCAATAACTTATAATATAACACCGATATATTTGTTAGGTAAGAATTATCTAATACAGGCTATATCGATTTATCAAAATACTTCTTTCGACCTTACAATATTGAAGGAATAATATGAAATAAGAAGATGCATTCAATATTTGATTAGAATTAAGGGTGTACCATGCTGAACTTGAATGGATATTATGACAATTTCAGCATCATACTTCCTCAAGACCAGAATGAAGATGCCATCGAAAATGGAAGGGTATGTGAGAAGACAGACTGAAACTGATTCGGAAGAGAGGGATTTATCAAAGTTTGTGAACTCATCAACATGAAACGCTCAAGATAAAGGATTTCTCTCAAAATTTTAGCATAAATAGTATCTAGCTAATCTAACTAATCTAACTGAAGCACAGCTAGCAGAATAACCTTGTATATTAAAAAAATGAAAAAAATCATATGCAAGATTAAGCAAGAATCAAAGGATTATGGATTTAGCCTGAGTAAATCTACTGGAACTAGAAATGATACATTAACAACTAAGATATTCGAACTGAACAAAATTGGCACTTGCACGGAAAAAATGTGATTCTGCTTGAGATCTTCTCATCCGATAAAACTTGCGAAGGATAAGTATGACTCATTAGTGAGAAAGAAAAGAACAAATTTTATGATACGAAAGTGGAGAAAAGAAACGGTGCAACGTTGAGGAGAATGACAAAAATAACGGCTATAACAAATCACTTCTGGTATAAATACCTGTTCAAAGAGAGAATGAGAAATGAAATCCGAATGATGTTAATTTATAAACGATTGAATTCATTATGTGATTACGACATTCCGAGACTCAAACATATCACTCAATCCTTACAAAATTTTGATCGGTGAAGTATAATCGATAATCAGAGAGTTCATTTCGAAAATGAATCTCTAAAAAACTCCTAATATACCTACAAAAAAGCAGCAGCAACTGCCGGCAGATAAAGATAACACGAATACTACCGGTGAACCTCTCTGTCCATCTGCTAACACATCTTCAAATAGCTAGCCCTATCATGAAGTTCTTCATTCTTGTTTTTTGTTTTACAAATGCATGAAATTCCTAACTCTGTTTCGATACTAGCTATAACCTACGGTGACGACAAAGTGGTTTTAATAATAACAAAAAAAAATCGTTTCGATTAGCTAATTAGATCCAAGAACTGCCGTATCCATAGGAATGTAGTTGAAAAAAAAAAAAAAATCTAATTTTACCGTAATACTTACCCAAATAAAAAGAAGTGGGAAGGTCTAATAATAATTTGAAATTTTAAGATCCCAATTTATAAATTGTATGACATAGTAGAATAATTCAGTCCTTCAGCCTCCCGATTTTTTACCAATTAAAAAAAACCCTAACAGCTTGAAGATTTAAAACACCTCATTACTTTAAAAAATTTCTGCCAAATATGTCAATTAGAGAAACGATAAAAAAAAACTTAAAATAAGCATGATACACAAGTATGGTTAGAAAAAATATGTTAAACGTAGGGCAGTAAATGCGGTTTTTTTACAGTCATTTTTTACGTAAAGGTAACAAACATATGCAAGCTTGGGCGAAAACATAAATATGGATTAGTGGATTTATATAAAGATGGCTGGAACTACCAAATATTTGAAGACAAATAAGTTATCCTTTTCATAAAGTCCCAATTTGAGCATTTATTTGACTGACAAGGCTAATACAATCAATACAAAGCATAGCACGCCAAAGGTAAGTAAAATTAGACATATGAACTTTTTATACCAGTATTTCAATGCTTCAACACGTTTCGACAATCGAAATGTTGTGTCGTTAATCGGCATACAATAAACATGGGCATATCACAATTTCAAGCAATTAATCTTGAAAAAATCGATATAACTATTCCAACATTATGTCCACTGTACAAAGTTGACTTCTGTTATTAAATAGTCTATCAATGAGCATTTCAAAAACGAATAAAAAAGGTTGAGAAAGTATATGACTCGATGAAACCAGGAATCTACGGTGTTTCTGAATGCTTGCAGGGTGTTTGTGATATTTTCAACTAATAATAAATAGGAAATACATTGAAAAACAAAGCACCCAAAAAATATGGACGATAAGCATGAAACTACAATTTCTGCTTTTTCTATGTAGCCATTAATTATGGACGAATATATCCTATCTATTCCAAAATCCACAACATCATTTCAAAGAAGGAAAACATTGGATACATGAGCAATAAATTAAATAGATATCAAATTTAGCTGCAACAGGCAAAATCGTCCAAACGTACTGCAGGTATTAACTTTACAGCTTGGATGATTTTATAACAGTACGTTTGAGTGATTCCGACAATATGTTTAAGTGACTTTCACAAATACAATGATTGTGGTGATATATCCAATGAGATACTCCCAGAACTCTAATAACATATTCAAGTAATTCCAATAATATATTTAGGTATCTTTTGAAAAATGCCCGAAATAAAAAGTTGCTTTCAGAGAGAAATAACGGATTCGTGCCGAGATTTCAAACTTTTAATATTTCAGATTATAATCCACAGAAGCAAAAATTCTGAGACGATCCGCAGATAACAAATTCTTGAATTTTATCATACATATCATATTACCTGTTTTCGACACGAGTAAAAGCTTTAAAAATCAATATATACACATATCATTATCTATTTTAGTCCATCGAAGCGATTGTAATATCACTTAGTAATTCTCGGACGACATTGCAATGTCAACATCATCCTCCAGTTGTTTGAGTTCCTCCTCCATCGCCAGTATATTGCATTTCAATTTATTTTCTTCATCGGTTCGCAATCTGACTTCACTGAAATTTGAAAACATTGTCAAAAGACTATATGGTCGTTACAGACATAATTTTAAAAAGTTAAAAAAGAAAAAATGTTTTCAAAATCAATCATAAGCCAATTTAATTACACATGCGAAGTGAACTTTCATATTCGAACTTTAAACGAGATTTCTTCGCAGAATATGCAAAATTTCTCCTGATGTTTTTTACCAAAATTTCGAGTCCGCCACATTTTGTAAAAAAGGATTATTCAGGAAAGGAAACCGATGATACAAAAACATACTTTGTGATGGCATCCAACTTTTGTTTAAATTCGCTGATTGATGAAGTAATTTTCTGCAACTCAATACGTTCATGCTGC
Source organism: Cruorifilaria tuberocauda (assembly GCA_013365365.1). Taxonomy (NCBI): domain Eukaryota; kingdom Metazoa; phylum Nematoda; class Chromadorea; order Rhabditida; family Onchocercidae; genus Cruorifilaria; species Cruorifilaria tuberocauda. The sequence goes on from JABVXU010000586.1 coordinate 23,614, forward strand.
AAGCGATTTGGCCAATCACATTCCCGTAACGGATTTAGTACAGCTCTTAAGTTTTCTTGTTGTCTTCTCAACTGAAAAAGAAAGCAATAAAATTTATGAAAATTATGCCGCCTTTCCCAAGTTTTGCGAAAGATTACCAATGGATCTTTCGTGGTAGCATGCAGTCGCTCCTATAATTATAATTGTTAAACGACGCCACAGAGAGCATGAAAATAAATGATATCTTATCTGGATTTAATTCAACCTGAGAAATGTTAATATTCTGACAAACTAAAAGTTTATTAGACCAAAATACTACCTATTTATCCATAACTACCTGGATAACTTCGCGTTGTTGGTCATTGTCGATAGCAAGATCCAGTTTTGTTAAATAAGCTTTCTGTTGCTCGATAACTTGTTTCTGGTTTTGAATCAGTCCTTCTAAAGCGTTAGCGCTCAATTTTCCTGGAAAAACCTAACAATTTCAGAAAGTAAAATAGAAAATTAATGTATATTCTGGTGTTAGTTACTAACTTTAAAAAAGGAAGTTCTTGAAAATTCATGAAAACATTCGTTAATTCAAACTGATGCTAACTCAAGGTTAAACTAATACTACTTTCACATGTTGAATTAAAATTTCGTTGTCGGTTGTAATATAAGATTTCTCCCACTCCAAATTGGAGAATTAATTCTGTTAGAGAGACCAATGAAAAAAATTCAGTTACTAGAAATTCAAATTTCCCTTTAAAAGAGCTGAAATACTATAAAATTTACTTATCGAAACATCGTTGCTATCGAGACTGATTGGCTGGGATGATACAGAGCTAAAAACGGAATAATTTTAATGCTCATTCCTTCACTTCTTTCCTACTGAGATTTCTCAGGATTAAGTAGTGAGTTGCTCGGTTTATGGATACCGCTTACAACGATAGATAATGACTATCAGGTAAGGCAAGAAATTTGGAAATTTCTAAATATTTTTTTGAAACAGTGAGTTTATTAAAAAGAATACCGAAACAGCTAACTAACTTGGCAAGACGCAACTGCTCATCGATGGAAATATCCGCTGACTTTAATGGTGTTAGTGATGAGAATGGTGTATTTTGTCTGGATAAGGAAGTAAAACGTTGTTCAATTACTTCATGGTATGCTGTAATTGAAAATTTTGATTAGATCATAATGGAAACCATACATTTCGGATTAGTAAGTGAAGAAAAAATATCCTGAAAACAAAATCATAGCAATTACCAATCATTCCTCTTATGCTACTGTTTGATTTAACACAGTATAATTTACCCGGTGGAGGTGGTCGATTTCTTATTCGTTCATTGGCGACTGTCTGTGAGCTGATTTTTTGGAAAGATGGACGACACAACTGTTCTACAAATCCACAATAACTTTGAAAACGGTAAAAAAATAAGATGCAAAGCTACGATAATGTTTGAGCAAGTTTTAGCTAACAGACTTTAAAGTGGAAAATTATTTACCTGGCATTGAAGGTGTAGTAGCATTGGAACAAACCATTCCTCGATTTTCTTCAGAATCAGTACTGCAGGTTTGTGTGCTCTGCGGTGCAGTAATATCCAATGTAGTGAAGGTCGATTCTTCTAGATGTAAATATTCCTTAAATTAAAGAGAAACTGAGAGAATTTTTAAAGTGTGAATAAAGCAAAATCAGTCATAAAAGATATGAGAGATAGCAAAGTTACTTTTCGCCAAGCGCTATTTTATTGGATGTATGAACTGATAAGCAAAGAATTAGGCACAGACAAAAAGTGAAAGTTATCACGAGATCAAATTTCTCTTTGAAAAAAACGCCTTCCTAAAAAAAGTAGTTAAAATTAACAAATACACGAATTTAAAAGAGAGAAATCTTTGCAGCTGCTATTCAGTACTTCTGAATTTCAATATACTATTGGTAATCAGTGATGAAGACCTAAATCTGGATTTACATGTTTTCTCCTGCTTAAAATTTAAACCTTTCTTGCCATGTTCAAACGCAGGTAACGTGAATTTCTTTATCCCCTCCTTCTCTCCTTTCCCTCCCAAAATTCAAAATATGAAATCTTCCCAAAAATGAAACTTTTTTTAGCTTATAAAATGATAAAGATGTGATTGTGACTATTTGAGTTACAGAATGAAAACCTCGTAACCACAGCGACTGAAAGGAAAAAAGATTGAATAGTGTACCAATCGATCGTCAGCATCAACAGGACACGTTTCGATAGCAACGGATGATGGGCCTTCATCTAGATGCTTCAGCATAAACGTCACGTAACGTGAATAAATACCCCATTTTCGCAATATTTCAAGCGGCCGATCCAATGGTGCCAGACTTCTTTCCTAAATCAAAAAGTCAACGGTTTGATTTTTAATTAGAAATTAATTTTAACACAGAATAATGCTGACGATATCTTGCAAATAATTTCTAAAAGGAAGTCAGGAGAAACTGAAGAACTAACAAGTCATCAATTCCGTAAGGTTGGCGTTAGATCTAAGAACCTCCTCTGATTTCGTTCCCCAAATCAGCGTTTAAACACTTACTGTACTTTGGAAATTTTCGATTAAGACGAAACGGCCCTTTTGTCCCGTAGCATGAGCAAGAGCATATATAATTTGGGCGCATGTTGTGTTATCCGTTATTCCAGAAACGCTGCGTTCGACCCCGTCCACGATGACCCTTATTTCCATTCAGTTTAATGCTGCAAATGATAATTACGTCAGCATAAGCGGCAACGACGAATGCCACATGGATCTAATCTACCTTCCCCATTTTTTGATGGATCACCTTGATCGCACTAACATCTTACTCTTAAAAAATGTAAAACAAACAAATTAAAATTTTACTGGAAATGGACAAAAGAGGCGTGTATGTAGCATTCGTATGTGTGTGATTGTTTGTATATGTCTGTAAGTGTGAGAATCACAAAGTATTCCCTGCCGATCTGAATTGCCGTCCAGGTCATCAGTATCGAGTGGAGAAGGGAGTGTAGCACAGGAACAGTAATGATTTATTCGCTCGGTTCGGTTCGGAAAAAATATTCCGCAATAAGATGAAGCCCTCCACTAATTAATATCTCTTCAAAACTTCAAATTAGCTGTCTCCCTCTCTTCACTACGAAACCAGCTGTTAAGGTCTAAATCAAGCCCGATAACTCTATACTCGCATAGCGTGCAATTAATTGTCGCGCAGAACAGAAACGGATCGATGCATTATTGATCTAAAAGGGTGTGATGAAATCGTTGCATCCATCACCGGTCGGTAATTCCGGCTCCGTCCATGTCTGCATGTTTATATGCGTGTATGTTTGCATGTTCGTGTATATGTGTGTTTGTGTGCCTGTAGGTGTATATAGGTTTGTAGGTATGTGTGTTTGTGGGTGTGCAGGTGTGGTAGGTGGATGAGTGTTTTAGAATAGCTAACTAATGACCGGTGAGAAATCGAGGAATAAGCATGTAAGGTCTAACAAAATCACTTCAAAAATCTAGAAAGAGCCATTACTAACTGTTTACTGTCCTTCTCATTTCAGCATCGTCGTCGAAAGTTACGGAAAAAGAGGCCTGGATTCAGTATTGGTTATTTGGAATGATTAAAAAAGGAACACTGGAATATATGGTTTTGTACAAGGTGCGTAATAATCCACAGCATATGTCTGAGGTAAAGAAAGTTAGAACAACTGATTATAGCAAACACCTTGATAATGCAAAAATACTGGAAACGATAAAATTTATAACAAAATATTAACCTTTAGTAAAAAAATATGACTATCTGTTCCATTATTCATTATTACCTTATGATGACCAAGAGTTTTTGCTTCCATTATGAGTATGAACAACTATTTTTCGCATAATTTATTGTTGAAATTACTGATCTAAGTTGCATTGGAATCTAGAGCAATTGATAACGAAATAGTGTCATTTTTCACTATAAATCTTGTCAGTATATTTCTTACCCTTTTCAAATCTATCTCTTACTTTTTGGCGAAGTAATCACCAATAATTGTCTGACCCTGACTTCACATTAGCATCATGAACACATCAAATATCATGAAAGAGCAAAAACATAATTTATTTGTTACGCACAATCTTCTAGCCATCATTGCATCCGCTAATAGTTGTTGAAATTCAGTATTGAGAATATCATCGGGCGAAATTAACTTAAACAAAAATTTATCACATTTTTGGAGAATATTGATTTACATTATATTATATAATGTACGTAAATCATAATCCAACAATCAGATGTACAGTGTATGTAAGAGCACAATAACAGCAATCAAAATATGTTTGATTTTCGAGACTAGTAATTGCTCAAAGCACATAGTTTCGATGAATTATATGGACTTCAAATTTAGAACCATAATCAAGAAAAACTTAATCTATGGAAAAAATCCCTTGAAAATCAAACAAATCATTTTAACCATTTTCCGGTGCAATCTAATGTAAACAGCAAATTATGGATCAAAAGATGTTGTGTTCCTAAAACTTTCCCTGCCGGATAAAATTGAGCATAGTTATTTAAATAAGCTGCTAAATCCTCTTATGGTTGCATGTGCTCGAAGCTCTGCCGAAATCAATAAAGATATCATGATAAAAGAATTAAACTAATTTCGATACATTGTCTCAGCAGATTTGGAAGGAAGTTGGTGCGATGTTGCAGTGGTTGTCTTAGAACTTCCAAGCAGGTCTTTTCAGGTCATCTTTATTACCCAAAGAATTAGACGAACCAACAGATGACGAATTAGTCTCTTTTTTGAAGCGTGATGGTGGCTGATGTCCGGGGGAGTTTCGTCTATGCTCCTCAGTTGATGAAGGTCGTTCGAAATCCGGATATAACAGACTTCTAAAAACGACATTGTCACACCATATTTTCAATATTTTCTAGACATCTTTATTTCAACAGATAAAGCGCAAAACCAGAATATTCAGATGCAGATTCCAGTCTTTACTTGATGCTTAGATGTGTAATTACCTTTTGTCCTCTTTTTGCTTGGTTAAATCTGCCGTGGGTGATTTTGATTTCGTAAGACTGCGCTCATGAAGTCGGGCAGAACGGTTGGGTGATTTTGGCCTTACTGTACCAGTTACGCAATGACTAGAACGAGGGCCTCATTAAATTCAAAAATTGGAAGTGGAAATTGAAGCCATCCAACTTGAAATGGAAAAATAGATAGATGAGTTTATTTCTTATTTGTAATTTTCCAGATAGAAATCGGATCAAATTAAATATGAGACAAAAATCAGTCGGAAATAACTAACTTTACTTTGTCCTTTCCGTTACTTTCTTTTTCCTTTTTCTTCTTTTCCTTGGCAGGAGGTTCCTTTCCATTTCTATTTCCTGCGTCACTTTTAACTTGTCGCTGCGTTTCAGTAAATAAAATTTGTAAATTACTTGTAATTGACTGATTTTTGGAACTTTCGCCAGCCGTGAAACTATTCTGAAGCAAAAGCAAATGTGAGTTCCCGAGTGAGAATAAGTGAATTTAAAGCGCAGATTAAAAATTGTTCTCTACTATTTGAAGAAGCTCTAAATTTTCTATTATTGTATGCAGAATCAAAAGAACGATGTTTAAAAACAACAAACCGATCTGTTTTTCTTGCTTTCTGCTTCTGATTCTTGCAAATTTTCTAAGGCTTTTTGCAGTTGAGATATCAAAGCATCTTTTTCCTAAATAATTAATGAAGTCTTTAGATCTTTCAGTTGCAAGAGATCGGATTATCCTAGTATCATAAAAGTACAAAATAGTCTCTGACCTTGGAATTTTGAAAAGATATTCATATATTATTTTCTGAATGAAACAATGGGCAGATACATAAAAATATTATCTTACTCCAAGTGCATTTTGAAACTGTTGCATTTGCTCACTCATTTCTGAATTTATTTTACTCCTCCTTCCTTTATTTTCATCATCAATGTTCGTTTGTATTCCATGCGTACCGGTTTCCGGTCTGAAAAATTGCTGTGAATTCACCTTAGAGGTAATTTTCAGCAAAACTGCTAATGAGAAAGCATTGACACATAAAATTGACTTTAAAACTTCGACGTGGGTAATTTCAGTCAATTGTGATAAGATTTCGAAGCATCTACGAAAAAATGTAGCGCGTAAAAAATTTTGGTAAAAACCCAAACTTAGTTAATATTTGTTGCTGAAGCTTCTGATACTTGCTTGTGAGTTCTGTTTCATGTTTCTTCATCATTTCGATCGTTTTTTCGTGCTCCTTATTCAGGTTTATAATTTTTTTCTCAAGAATTTGAGCTTGTTGATTTTCTCGCTTCCTGATAAAATTCAAAATTGCGAGCACAAATTTACACTATTGCGTCATCAGAATAAAACAATCTGTGAAGTTCTTTTTAATGAACTCTTGAAAGTTTCGCTTAATTCATCTAATTAAATAGTTCTTGCCTGAGATATTCATCTGTCTTTTTGCTGAAGTTCTTGATTTCCTGGTTCTTCTTCTCAAGTTCATTTTTCATCGCACTTATTTCATCCGTTAATTTTTTATTTTTGTCAGATAGCTCGGCAATTTGTTTTGCCTTTTGACTGCAATCTTTTTTCAACACATTCATATTCGCTTCAAATTCCTTATTCTGAAAATTCGTACTTAGTTCATTTAGTGTCGAAAAGTCTCTGAAATTCTAGAATTCTGGAATAAAGTCATGATTATCAAAATGCTGGAAAGATTCACAAAAGTTTTCAGAATTCTGATCTTCAGTATTCAATAACTGTAGTCTATTCTTAGAACTGAAGATTTAATAACATTCAATTGATAGAGTACTGGAATGACTATTTCATTAGCATAGAAAAAAATGGCCTTTTCATTCGCGTTGTTTTTAGCTTCTTTCATTTGCATTTCATATCTGGATCTTACTTTTAACGCTTCTTCTTCAACTCGTTCCTCCAACTGTGTTTGAAATTCTTCTGAAAATTAATGATTGATTGGTTGATAATTGATTGAATGATGAAAATTGTAATAAATTAGATGGTCATAACATGATGTTACAGTGTCAATAGTTATTGTTACAATATTCTGGTAGTAATTGCTCTTCAAAGAAATTAAGTTGCTTTTCGAGCTGAGGTTTAGGAAAAGAGACGAGGAGTGAATTTGATGATAATAGTCATTCCAAATACTCCACGGCAAACTAAGACTTTTGAAGTTTTCAAACTGTAATTTAATCACTTAAATTACTTTACTGCATGTTACATAGAGTATCGTGAAAAAAATTTCCTATACCTCGCAAGCGTTTTTCATTCATTTTTAAGGTTTCTGGACTTTGTCGTTCCAGACTAATCCGTTCATTTATTTTCTGCTCTACATCGGATTCCTTGAATACTTTCTAAAGTTTATAAATTGGATACTTCCTAAAGTTGAAATTAAAAAAAAGAAAAATTTGATAGTAGATCAGTGGACGGTATACTACAATTTTTTTTTCTTCTTTTGCAACTTATGAAAGCAATATTTCACTGAAGTAATAAATAGTAATGAACTACAGATTGGCGAGCTTCCGAAAGATTCAATCTCTCCATATCACTACTATTATAATATTTCTCGCGTATAGGAATGAATGAAAATACATTATCCATATGATGCACTTAAATGCTTAAATGAGACAATCTTGTAACTTACTACAAGAATGAATTAAATTTATTAAAGCAAATATCATACTATTTGTTCACTGTTTTTAATATAGCTTGGATCTTGAACACTCGAATCCTTGAGCCTGTTTAACAATTCTTCGTTTTCAGACTTCAATTTCATTAAATTTTCATTTAAAATTGCTACATCTTCTCGTTCAGACAAAAGTTTAGCGATCTGAAAAAAAATTCTTAATTTTATATTACGGGTCGATAAGTGAAACGATCAAGAAATGGATAAAGCTCGTATTACCTCACTTTTTAATTTCTCCACTTCCTCTTCCCTTCTCAAATATCCATCTGAATTCATTAGTTGAAATCTGTAATGCAATATTGATAGCATATTAGTCTGTGATAGTAAATGCATACATGTAAATAATTATTTGAATACGAGGTCGGTATTTGAGATTAGAATTTTCTGTATAATGGAATTAACTCACCCAATTTCATCTTTGATAACTGATAACTCATCAGTTACAATACGTTGCCGCTCAAGTTGCTCTAATTTTTTTATTTCCATTTCTTTCTTATTCAGTAATTCTTTGTATTTTTCTACTTCTTTTTTCATTTGATCGCTTTCATCAATTAATTGTTTAATTTTTCGTAATGTTCCATTGTTGCTATCCTGAACGTTTGTGAAATTCATTAACGTTATTAAAATTCACACTCGTTGGAATTTATGTAGATTTAACTGAAGCAATCTTTCAGAAAGGTAAGATTTCAAAAAAAAAATTCAGAGGCTACAGATCGAACTACGGTTTCAAAATTATCTATTCAAAAAGGAGGAAAATGATGTCTTATTTGAATTAGCAAAGAATAAATCGGTGCTTCACTTAATTTAAATTTGGAAGTGATTTAAGATTGAAGCAATATCTCTAAGATTTGAGTTAGAAAAATAAACATACATCATTACTTTCTACTAAGAGGTCAAGCTTATGCTTCAGTGTATCCACTTCTGTCAATAAAGAACGATTTTCTTCCCTAACATCAGATATTTCCTGAAATTTCCCAAGCAATCACTATGCTTAAATTGGAAATATTGATTGATAATAGGAATGTAAATCATGACATTGAAATGTTTTAGAGAAGATGAAAAAAAATTCCAATTAGACAATTGCTATTGATTCAACAGTACCTGTTCCACATTTCGCTTTGTACTGTGTTCCAGATGATCCTTTAAACTGTTATACTGCGATTCAAGTTCATTTAGTTTAGAACTAAATTCTTTTTTCATTGCATATTCACGCTCTTCTGCTTGTTGCCGTTCTCTTTCTAAGAGGTTTTCATAGTGATCCTTTGTAGATTCTTTTTCCTTTGTCACTGATTCGAGAACCTACACGTTTGCAGAATTGTTTATTAGAGATTTCAATGAGTCCACTGACTAATGGAAAAGATTTTGATTATCTACGATAATAATAATAGGAAAAAACCTTACCGCTTCGAGAGCATTTACTTGTGAATTCTGCAATTTTGTTTGACTTTCGCTTTGACTTTGCAAATTTTCTCGTTCTTTCTCCAAAAATTCCACTTTATTTTTTAATGCTTTTACTTCGGCTTGTAGATCTCGAATAAATGCTTCCAATTTACTTTTTGCTGTTTCCACAATATTGAGTAAATCTATAATTTATTCACCATTTAACTTCTTGCAATAAAAACAAAGAATAAATGAAAAACTTATTACTGGACTTGCGCTGTAATTCCTCTTCCTGCTGTCGATATTGTTGCTTAGCTTCCTCTAATTCGATTTCTACTTGTGAGAGTTTTTTTAATGAGTCGTTCGTTTCGTTGCGAGCTTCCTCAAGCTGAAAGAAGTATTACAATTTTTTACTACTGCATAATCCATTTATTTTGAAGCTCATTCTCAAATAACTTAAAATAAGTGAAACAATTGTCTTATAATTTCGAATTAAATGAAAATTCCATTACTGAAAAGTTTCGGAAATAGAAGTATGCTATTTGAAGTATTCTAGCATTATATCAAAACAAATAAATGAGGATCAGATGTTTTCCATAATTCTAAATAAGACAATATTCTTAGTCCATCGATTAGATAAATTAGATTTAGAAGGATCTAACTATGTATTTCAAGTATTAAAATTCTTGCAACCTTTTTTTTCAAAAAGAACTACCACTACCTCCTTGGAAATTGCCAGCACTTCTGCTTCCTTTACTAGTAACCGTTTTTCCAGCGCAGTTACTTCATTTTTGCAAGTTGCAAGTTCCTCTCTACTTCGTTTTGTTTGA
>JABVXU010000587.1:0-33469 GCA_013365365.1 Cruorifilaria tuberocauda
CCAGGAGGACTGTATGCCGATATAGAGTATATCGAAACAAAGGAGCGACACTGATTTGGAATAAGTAATAACTTGATAAGTGAAAAAACAAAATTTTCAAAGTTATACTTTCTCAGGATGATAACAACGATAATCATGACGATGATGCTCAGCATCGAAGTAACTGAGCATATCGCTATCACCGCACCATAAAAGTGAGATGAATACGAGTATTGTAAGCTGCAAAGTTTATATTGCTGTCCATTTTGAGATTAAATTGTTATTAATATTATAAATCAATTTTATCACAAATCCTGATTTAATTTTAAAACATGAGACTGCGGCAGCTACAGTGATAAGAGACACAATCAGACTAACACATTCACTTAGCTAATGAACTGATTTATATTACTTACAAACAAAAATTAGATATCTGTCGAGGCGGTTCGATTAAGCTTGCAGTGACTGTCGAAGTTATCACGGTGATAGTAATCACATACAGGACGACAACTAATGAATAATTTATTTGTGCGCTGTGAAGATAATAATATATAGGGCATACTACCACACAGAGCCTTTCTAGGCTGTTTATCAACAAGCCTAATCCACTCATGAAATCCAACGTGACGAAAATGGTAGGTATCTGAAATCATGCTTGCTGAACTGTGGCCATTGGAAGCGATTAGCACACATTTATCATTGTTCTTTTAAGATAAACTAAAGTTTTTTGAAAGTTGTGTGATGGCTTATTAAAGTTCTTTTCATATTTAATTTCAGCATTGATAACGTTTTAATTCACTTCTATCTGACATCACTAAAAGCAGAAGATTGCTAATTGTTACGCTAATAAACGGACATAAAGCACGCATTTATGATGATCGATATAGTATTCTCCGTCAATAGTATCGATGAGTCGCTTCGATCCAATCAATATCAAACTGATTCCCAGAAATCCGCTATTGATGAAAATAACTGAAGGAATTACATAGGAGTTCCTGGAAAAGCTTGTTGATATGTTGTAAAAATAATTCGAAAATTCTTATGCCTTCCTTATCGAAGGAATTTTCTGATCGAACTGTTCACTTCCCGTACTTACGATATCTCCATCAGATAGATCAATTGACCTGAGTGCTTTGTGTTTCATCACAACCAGGAAAGCGGGGATGTTAACCAATGTGAGTAGTACACCGATAACAATATATCCATATGTATGAGTGATATAATTGATAACTGATTGCTGAAACTTTTCGTTATTCGCAATACCGAGAAATTCCGACGATGTTTCGATATCAGCGGGAGCCATCGATATGAAATAGTGAAATGTAATAGCATTTTATCTAATCATTTCGAAAAAGTACTATCGGAAACAAAATTCTCCCATAGCAAGTGAGATTTAATCAATGTTTACTTCGATTTAACTGTTGAGAGGTTTGTTTTGGCACGGTCGAATAATTGATGAAGGATTATTTGACAGAGAGAGTTCGATTCTTCTTGACGTTATGGGATAATGAAGGACAGAGTTAATCACTTGATGGGTTTTCCTGACTCGCTGATCTGAGAAGTGTTGTTTCTTTGGGATAGTAGTCCAGAAATGATTCGTCTGGTGGTGTAGTATAGATCCGAAGTACTTAAAGACACTTTTATTAATGAGTAAGTAATGACTTAGACATGAAAGATTAATGTAATATTTTTGTGAGTAGGCAAAGATTATTGAATGTAAAGAATTGATTGCTTCAAGCTTTCATGCTACAAATTCATGCTACAATGATTAATGGTTTCAGGCTCTCGGACGATAAGTAATTAATAGTTTTACACTTTCAGTGATAAGTAATTAATGCTTCATTCCTTCAGACGACGAATAACTAATGGTTTCAGGCTTTCAACTGACCAAATACTTATTATAAAATTGCACAATCTACCTCAGTTGAAAATACGGTAAACATGAATGCATGCAAAAAAAAGATAATTCATGATAAATCTGCTCATATGAAATCGGAACATAGAATTAAAAGCAATCATATTGCATTTCTGAGCGCCTTATTTCCACATATTTTAGCGTCAGTATTCATGATGGTAATTACTTATTCGTGTTTTATAATGGTTTGTGAATGGAAAACTTGAAATGATTTCCGGGTGTTTTAGACATTTTGAAAATACTGTAGTGGGAAAAGTGATTTAGGTTGAATTCGCTGACAAAATTTACCTTTTGTTGAGAATTTGTGATTTCCTCATTTTTTTGATAATTGAATTGAAAAATAGTTTGATTGAATTGAGAGATCGAGATTGAATTGAGAGATTTTGTTAGTGATTGAGAGTTAGCTGAGAGTGACTATCAGGAATCCTTATTCGGTAATATTTCAACACAAAAGCTTGATAAAAGATTAAGAGTATACGGATGACGATCTTTTGATTGAGAAGCTATTTTATATTTATATGATTTGAAATGGTCGTTCAAAAATCAAATATGAATTAATTAATCACAATTGAAACGAATTCTGTAGAATACTAAATCTTCCATCCTTGAAGATGATAATGAAATAAAAAGAGAGTCAAGTTACAATGAATTGAGATATAACAAAGCATACGATCTGCTTCATCTGAGGATATCTACACGAAGCTCCCTAACATACAATTTCATATTTTCTATGATTTCGGCTTTTCCGACGTATCTTATTAAATAAAAATCTTGAAACCATGAAAATATTTTATCGGAATTCATATTAAAAATTAAAAAATCATTCTATGATGAACTACGTTCCATCAAAGAAATGATTGAGAATATAACATTATAATTGAAGTCATTGAAATCAAAAATTGAAAGAATACTTCGACAATCGGAAGCTATCAACGATATTTATGATACACCTATTTATCGCAAAGTGCTACAGAATGAAACTTATGTTTGACTTTTTTCAAAAAAGAATTTATTAAGAATTTCTTGCTGCAGAAAACTTAATAATTTCACAAAGAAAATATTAGATTTCATTTCGAAAAAGTTTTCCAAATTAATTACTGTTCCCACATAATACGACAAGAAATTCAAAGTGTAATACACCATCACTAGGCAATATCTTGCACCGTGCAGGAAAAATATCGTATATTCCTATCGTAATATTCAGAATAATTTCTTTTGTATAGAAAATGAAAATACCTATTAAAATGATAATGAAAACTTGATAACGAACAGGAATTAATAATATAGAAAGAAGGCTCTACGCCAATATAAAAACTATACAGTAACAGTACAGATTCCTTTCTCGATCAATCGTTTCCTACATATATTAGGAGAGAGAAAAATAACAAATTAACAAGCAAACAAGTCTTCGGACAGAAACTTGGAATAGTAAATTAAAATTGGATCTAATCAGTTAATTTCAAAATTATGCTAGCAGTTTAATCAATTTCAAAGTGCGTTAGATATTTTAATTAACACTCAATCAGTATTCACTATCGACATAGCATAAATATTTGAGTTGCAACTACCGATAGGTAATTGTATGACAAACGGAAGTGGAGAGAAAAAGTAAAATATTATGGATTTGGTCGGACTGAAATCAAAGCCATATGAAGTTCAGCATGAAATCCGACTGTTACGTATGAACAAACAGTAAACAAGCCCGGTACTATCTGTAAGTAAGTTATAGTTAAGATGATAGATAAAATGCATATCATTGTATTGTTTAGAAAGTGCGATCTAAGTTTAATAAGTATTCATGCATTAAGAAATATATTATATATCAACTTGCTAACAACAGTTATCCACACAAACCTGGTAGTCCAGAAAATCCAACCATGCAGCGAATTCCTTTCCCATACCAGGCCAAGGTTGCGTCTTATATTCAGCATTTTCTGCTGTAACGCGAATACGAAAGTAGATATGTCTGAAAAAATATCCCAGTTCTACATATTCAACATAGTTCAATCTATCAATCATATAATCTGAACTCAATGTGCCCTATACCTCACAATCAGTAAACGAGGTATGATAAATTCCAACATGCCTCTGAAAAAAGAATGAATTAGCAAACTATTTTAATCAGCATAATGAAGATTCTCGGCTTTACCAATCAATAAGGAATAATGGTCTTTCGGCTCACTTGAAGTCTCCTCGATTAGAAGCGAAGTATAGCACCTTATCGGGGAAAAATATTTAAATGATTTTTGAGAGCTAGTGAAAAGTAATTCACACTTGAATCACATTGAAATTCTTTGAATTTCATACGGACTGAACAACAAATTAAAAGAAAAACAAGGCTAACCTCAAATCACGTTCTATAAGGGCAGCTATGAATGGTACTAGTGTTGTCGCAATTTGCGCAGTAACTTGTTCACTGACACTGAAAACTTTTGATTGAACACGTTGGACAAATCGGCCCTTTCCAATATTGTACACACTGACCAGTCTAAGGGACCAATACAATTGATTCGGTATAAGATATGATGACCCCAAAATTCTGGATTTGTTCAAACCATATTGATAACAACCCTATAATGACAGATTCGAAAATATGAAGTTTCTATGAAATCTTATCAGAAAATACAACACAACGAGCGTTTCCTAATGATATGCCATACAGATGTTTCAATAGAAGCGCTCACAGATAAAATGTAACATTTAGTGTGCTCGCGACATAGACTGCTGGCAGAACTAATATTAATATTAAAACCCGTAACAATAAAAGAAATTCAAAACAATGTGCAAAATAAACTATAGCAACAAACAATTAGTGAATGATTATCAATTGGTGATACTAATCCACCAATAAACTGCTGTGCATATGAACCATCATCCCATTTAATTGAAAATTTCATTGTTGATGAATTTTGTTCGAAATCTTGTCCGATCAAAATTGCTTCAATAAGTGATTCCATTATATCTGATCGAAAACGAATTGTCATGCCGTCCTTCAGAAAAAAATATTTTGCAAGAAATTATAAGTTTAATTCTCTAAGTTGTAAGCCAGGCAGAGGAGATATGAACCCTATCTCAGCTTAAAAAATCGCATTATTTATCCCATAAAAAAATGAAAAAAAGTGAATTGAAAATAAACTTACTTCCAAAACATTCATAGTAAATGGTTCTCTGCCATCTTTCAAAGCTCCATCAATAACAATAAAAGAAGCGCCGGTTACTACAATATGAATTATTATTCCATAAAGCTGAGAGGAAAAAAAGGAGAATTGCCAAATATCTTTTACCTTTTCGATTTCCAAAGCCATTTGTGAAAATTTGCGAATTGAAACAACCAGCATTATCCTGCTTGCAGACAAGATAGCTATCAGCATCAGGACTAAAATCAAGACCCCATGCGACCATATTTTTATTTGTTTTAATCAATTTGATAATCTGAAAATTACATAATAATTAACCAATTCTATAAAAATTTCCAATACGTTATTGAACAAATCATATTGTGGCTGATATTTTCATACATTTTATAAATCTGCTACTTCCACAGACTTAATTATATTATATTCGTGTAAAAGTTTAGCTAGACAGAAGTTTTATAAATTTATTAAATATTCTTTCCAAAACACAGAAATCTTTCAAATTAATATGTTAATAAGTGCAAAATGCTTTACGCCACTCACTACTTATGGACAGAAATTTCTATTGGCGATACTCCTCTAGATCAAGAACTCCTTCAGATTCATGTCTGTGGTTTCAAATCATTGGCGTAAGCAAAAATGAACCAAACAACATAAAAAGCACGTTTATGCGATAAGAAATAAAAAAATTATTTTTTATGCATAAAAATGTGGGAAAGAAATATATGGTAAGAAAGCGGAATAGTAAATAAACCAAACCTCTTCTAATGCCCAAGTTGGAATGATCAGGATAGATTCGCTGTTATCATGTACCGTTAACGTGCTACCCGATATAAGAGGCATCTGGAAACGCCAATTTCGAAAATCATTGAACATTTTCAAGACGCTTGTATCAAATATTGAATTATACACCGGCTCTCGATTGAAATCATTTATAATTGATGTAGGATAAACTGAAATGAAAAAACAAAGTAAAATCTCTAGTTTCATGCTAAACACAGCAACGGTTCAACAATGGTTTGTCAGAGTCCAGATCGTAGAGTTATAGAAACTTCGGAAAAGTAGTTTTCGGCAAAATCTGATCCCACGAACTTATGGAATTGCGTAAATAATTGAAAATGAGATATATTATTCTTGAAAATTTAAGAAAATAGAAGGAAAAGTTGAAAGTAAGACAATCGGAGATACTTATATTAGCCCGTCAGAATGAGTTGTCAAGAGGCTAATGCAAAGCATTAATGCACCGGAATATTATGAAAAGTAATCAAATAAAGTCGGTGAGTTCTAAGGCAATGCTAATGACATACATGAAGCTTGAAGACCAATTCTGAACAGAAGTCGTTGTGGTATCACATTTGCCCAAATCGACTCAGATTGATAAATGAACGTTGCAACCAAAAACGAAGAAGAAGGCACCAAAAGATTTTTAAATAACTAAAACAGCTTATTTTGAAATTTATAGTCCTTCGACAAATCTAAATATTTTTAAATGCGCTGATTTTTGAACAATAAGCATTACTTCACAATTCAAATTTTGTATAAACTATAAATTTCTTATATCAGCGGTAAATTTCGTTTTTCTTACAAATTTAAAGTAACCGTTAAAAACAATACAGAACGACACCAAACCACCCAATAGCAAAGTCAAAATCAACTTCTAGCGTCGACAGAACCTGAACAGATGGTCTGAATAAAAGTATATCTCGTGCTACCGGCTTCTCGGAATTTGAAAACCGGACTGTCCGATTCAGTGCTGGAACACGACTATGTGCTAATCGTATTCCCAATTCTTCCTCTGATGACTCATTACGTGGGGTCAACGCGTCTTGATAAATTTCATAAATCTAAAAAGAACTAGATCAATTACTTGATATCATTTACCATTCTCCAAAAAAATTCCTCCCTTTATCGACAATTTTTTCAAAAACACTTATTCAACATTTTCCTCGATTATGAATTCATTATACATCAATTTTAAGCATAAAAACATCACCCTCCACAGATAATCAATAGGTAGTTCGATGAGTTCCGTATCACAGTAATAAGCAAGGAAAACTTCATCCAATCCAACAAATGACATCCCACTCGATATAATACACATAACAGTTTTATTCTCATCTGTAATTTTTGCTTTATTTAATTTTTGATTGTGTGATACAAAAGGATAGAGCAAATTACTCCAATAACTCCTAAGTTTTAGTTCAAATCTGAAACTTAAATAGATGTTTCAAATCAATCAGAGGATTGCATGAACAATAAATATGAACAACTAATGATATAACGTCAATAATATAAGGATTATATATTTATCTAATCTAAAAGTTTTTGAGCTAGTAGCTGCACGACGTGTTGTTTAATGATAACTTTAAATGCTGAAATCATTTCATCCTTCAGGTTGAGAAATTGTTTTCCTGAACTAAAAATAGAAGTATTGAAAAAAACGAGATGAATAATAACTAAAAGCTAAAAGACAGCAGTTACATAAATCTGGGAAAAAATTTTTCAAATTAATAAAAAAAGACTCACATTTACACAATTTGATGCTACACCACAGATTTCGGAAAATCATTATTTCCAGTAGCTCAAAATTTTTCAACGAAATGATTTGTTCTTGAATATTACTACATTCCTTTATAGTACCATCATTATTTCGCAAATACAAACAGTTATTTTCGATTGTTCCACGACGATTATCAGTAGCTGATGCTTTCTCGGTATTGGACGAAGCTAAGCATCCACACGGCAGAAAACATACAAATTCTTCTGCGACATGAAGCTGCTGCAGACGACGTGATACATGATGTCTTTTCGAATCATGCTGTATAAATTATATTAACGATTCCAAGAAAAGTGAAATATATATTTTCACATTTTTAATAGATTATTTTAAACAGACTTAGAAATACCTTTTTTGATTTTGAAGAACCCGTATCAGCAGTTGATGTTTGAATCTCATTATAACCGGGATGAAGACCGTCACGGAATGTAACGCTGCGCCTCACTGAGGAACTACCTCGTGCTGCGTCATTAGATGATGAACCTTGATCTTCATTAGTTCTGGTAACATTTTCTGATTTTTCTCTTGATTTCAACACTGGTTTTGCTGGTAAACTGATATCTGATGAATGACCATACTTATTCATATCTGCTGATTCACTGTAATGAAGCAATACAGATCTTATACCTATCAGTTCCTTTTCCACCCTCAAAAAAAATTTAGAATAAATGATGAATTCAAGCTTTTGATAATTTCAAAAAAAATATGAGAGCGAACATTAAAATAACTCTTAGAATTTCTTTTATTTCTGCTACTTAATATATCGCGTCCTTCACTTAGTATGAAATCTTTTATCCTTTGCTAAGAAAACTAACCCAGTTTTTATGTTCTTTTCAGACTCCTCAATACGTTTTAATGTTTCAAAACACGGATCACAAACTCGATGTTCTTTCTTTGGATTATTGTCATAAGATAATGATGCCTAAAATCTATGCTTTATGAAATAATAACTTTTCCATGCTCAGAAATCAAATATACCAAAATACGAATATAGTAATGCGACAGTAACCCTGGAAAAAGGAATGACTGAATAATTAGGAAAAGAAAAAATTAAGTAATTATACACATTAATTCAATTCCATGACTACTATACCATAACAATGACTATCATAATATCATAATAATAGTCCTACTCTTTGAAACTAACACTGACATACAGGGAAGAAGCAGTTAAAAATTTTTGCAAATTCACGAGATAACAGATAGACGATGACAATTTAATAATAAACATACACAACCTTTTGAGTAGTACAACGAGCACATAGCACACGACCACAACATCTACAATGATGTCGTCTAACAAAGACTGTAAATTTATCGCAGCACAGCATGCATGACAATGTTTCTTTATCGGCTATCCATACTGGTTTCTTCTGAAATATATGACTCTCTTTAAATTCAACATTTTGTTGGGATAACAATATTAAAATCCATATACAGAATAATTTCCTATTTGAGAAAATATTATACATAAAAAATTTGCAAAGATTGCCACAATTAAAGATTTACAATTTAAGTAAAAAGATAAACACTATAAGGAGTACTTCGAATTTTATTTTCATAATGTAAGATTTGCCTTTAATTTAAAAAAAAATCAAGAATTTGGAAATTTCACATGCCTTCCCAAGTTGACGTTCGCTTTCAGTCAAATATTTTATTCCGGAATCATACGATATATCATGCGTACTCGAGACTACAGAAATGGTTTGTGTCTCATCAACGACCGTTACTGGTATCTCACATTCGCTCACTGAATTATCACTATCATCTTCTGTCAATTTCTGATCTCCCTCATTATCATTGCTTTCTCTTTCTTGTCCACTTTCATCTAATTTTTTGATTGCCTTGATGCCTGAAACTACAGCACATGCATTCAGTAAACTTTCAGTACCTATAACATTAAATCCGAAGTTTCAAATGATGCAATCACTTCACGAGACTCTATGCAACGCCAATTTCTTCTGGAAAGATATGGAAAACAAGATTAAAAAACTGACTCTCTCCAACATCATCTACTACGATAGACAATGGCGCATAATAAGATGATGAGCGTTCAACCGATGCTGCACTTCCATTAATACATAAGCTAGTATTTTTCTGTACGTCGTTTAATCCTGAATCTTCTCTACCCACCGACATATCCGATGGCACCTGACCGACTGACTGTTCATCACTACTGGTAGATGAGGCTACATCAACTGCCAGTGTAATTTTAATGATCCTTTCAGCATCTTTTATTCCTCGATCCATTTCTTTTTCTAACTTAGAAGCTGACTGAGAATTCCCGTAGGAATCCACCCCATGAGAAAAAGATCCCTCATTTGCTTCTTCTAGAGTAATCATTTCTCCTTCAATTTCTTTCATTGAGGAAAACACGATTTCCGTATCAGATACGAGGAATGGCTGTTCCGATATATCCAGAGAAGTATCATTTGTGCCACAACTACAATAAAGAACTTGTAATTAGTGAAGAAAAAAATATAACTTGTAAAAACTGGAGAATCATCCGTTAAGATCCAACATAATTGACCATATTCAGATTTTTACCTGTCCAAATACTGTTCCATTTCAGCGTACTGTTCAACTGTTCTGTCCACTTCGGTAACCTGCAAATCTTTCTTCTTGAACCTATTAGTTTCCTAATTCAAACCAAAACTTTTTCTGTCGAATACTCCTGCTTATTAAACGCCTTTCAAAACGTCCTAATGATATTAATATAATATTAAAAATATAATATAATATAATGTTCAGAAATATGAACTTCGTTCTATATATATTATATCCTTCATTGTCCTTCATCAAATACAGTGAAACTATAACCATTTTTCCCACTCAATCAATGTATCAAGTCCCAAAAAACCAAAAGTTCGAAAATAAAAAGATTTACAGGTCATACCTTATTCAAAAGATTCCCAGAAATATTTTCTTTGCTTTCATTCAGAATAACATTATAATATGAGTCCGAATGAACCGATAAGCTATCCTAAAACAAATCGAAGAGGTTTTCTTGAAACAAATCTATCTTGGTGAAAAAGGCATAGCTTTTCTGCAATAAACAAGTCGAATTATTTTGAGAGAAATTAGATAAAACATTATTAAATAGAATTCGACATGTTTCGAATAAAAATTGACACTTGCGTACGATATAAATGAATGCTACATCATTAAAATGTTTAACGAATCCTTAATGATTAATACATCCTTACAAAATATAGTTTTCTTATTTTTTGTTAAGGCAATTTCATACCTATTTCTTATCTGCAATGTTTGACTTTTCACATACTTACAAAGTGATGGAATCAGAAAACTTTTAACTCTATTAATATAAATTATTGCATTCGAAGCTTTTAGTTCTCTCTAAATCGAAAATCTAAAACACTGTCATCAACTTTTACTATGTTTTATTTTGCGTAGATTGCACAGTGAATTAAAAAACTTACCCTAGATCCATCTTTTTTATAATTATCAGTATCCTCGGAAACTGAATTTTCACTTGCTGAATCCTTTCCAATATCACCATCATGTTCCGTAATATTTTTAGGTTCTACTTTTACACTGCAGTCTAAATTCACACTTTCGTTTACTGACAAACAAGTGATAATATCAGACAAAACGTTAGTGGCTTCGACATCAACATTCGACAACATCTTTTCTGAAATATTTCGGAGTTCATCATCAGAAATCTAACATAATTCATTACCCATTATATGCAATTTGAAGCATTTCTCCATATTCCAGCATTATTGTAATATTTCTCTAATACTTTTATGATACTGTGGAACTTTCCAACAATAATGGACGTACCGATATGATCGCCATGCAGGATACGTGTAGTATTCTGTTTATCATTAAAATCATTCGAAGAATCCAAAAGAACTACTTTGGGATTTAATACTGGATCATTCATACCATACTTCAGTCTTTCAGTTGTTTCGGCAGCTTCAAGCTCATTCAACAAGTCATCCATATCCGGCACTGCGTCCATTCTGAGGAATTCATGTGACAATGTCACAGAGAATTGTCGAACACTGCATCAATTTTAATCCAAACCAAAATTCATTTAAAAATTTTGGAAAAACCTGAAATTTTTATTCAAATAACAATGTTTACATATAACCATTCAATAAGCTAAATAATATGATATTTTAAAATTCATTTCGCCATTCATCCTTCATCACATTACATACACATAGATACTTCGATAAACTAGTAAGAATTCTTTTTTTTGTTGCCCATAGTGATAGACAACTATGAGATTCATTACAACTAATAAATGAGTAACCAAAGAGAATAACAGAGAAAAATTTTTTAATTGGAAATGTTACCAGTAAAAAAAACCTAAAATTAATTTGACCAAAAAAATTAGTTACAACTTTATTTCTAGGTCAACCTGATACTACTATAAACACGTATATGCCTAGAATTTCGTATACTTTCGAGAAAACTAGTAATAAACAATGATGGATGTAAGTAAGCTATTAAATGAAACCCATAAGTGACAGACAACTTCGCCACAAACTGCCCGCCCTATCCGAAAATTATCCAGCCGCTATGGAAGAATTGCAAAGTTTTGATTGATTCCTCTTTTTATTCAAATTAAAAAAAAAAAGAAAATCAGAAGTGTTCTTATCTCACCTCTTATCTATTTTATTGATTACTTTTGTATGTGTACACTTTGCATTGTCTATCTTATCACTCATCTATTTCATTGTAGTGACGGGAAATGAATGGACAAGTGATAAATTTTCTAATAAATTTACTATGATTGTTACGTAAGATACGTATAGTGCTTCATTTATCAGTAAAATCATTGAAAAATCTCAGAGGACTAACTCAAGGTTCATTGTCAGATCAAGTTGCATTCTACTTGAACTTCTCGAAGTCTGCTATTTCACTTTTCCGCAACTTCAAGCTCATTCAGTTGTTCACTGCATGCTGAGTAATTTCTACTTAGTGGAAAATTCTGCGAACATTGTACTGATTTCAATTTAAATCGGAATTTATCCTATATTTAAAATACTCGACTTTAAGTATTTATGATAGTTGGATATCGAAATGATTCTAAGTATAGCAATTTTGGAACTGTATCATTTTAATTTTGTGATATTTCAAGAGAAAAAAGGAGACGAAACATTAAGCCTGTTTTTATTAAGTACCATTACCTGATAATATAGTATTAAATAATAAAGGTTGTTAAACAAAAAAGCTGAAATGAAAGATTATCAATCAAAATTGCCTTTGTGTTTTGTAATTATTTGTCGTTAATTTTATAAAAAAGAAAAAAATTTTTTCAAAACTTATTAAAATTTTTATTAAGCACGATTACCTGATAATATAATATTTCATTAACATTTTAAATTATATAATACTTCAGACCAAATAATACAATATTTAAAAAATTCAAATATCATTTCATCTTTTATTACGCCACAATCGATATTTCGTTAAACCAACGATAGATTTTATTTACTTTCTTATCCATAACAAAGATTAATTTACATGATTCTTTAAAACAAAAGAAGAATATTTATCGATATTTAGCGTTAAGTATCAAGTTAATAAATTCATATTTCAGTTTTAATTCAAGCTAATAAATTCATGTTCATAATTTTGACTTTCTGAAGCACCTTCAAAAGTCTGCAACTTCAATATTTTATCACTTCATTTGTTTCATAAAATTTAGACCGGATAATTACTATGACAAGTTTAATAGATTTAAATCAGTTTACTAAAAATACTTTTAAATACTAGAAACTATCAAAATAGGAATCGATGATCAACAAAGCTACTTTTAATTAAATGATTCGTGAAAAAGTTTGAGACAAGTTTTCTGATACTAATTGATACAATATAAGTGATAAAAGACGAACATGAATAGCTTCTCGTGAAGATATAAACACTACAAAATAATGTAAGCTCGAATGATAAATAAATCCATTCGTTGCCATATATGAATGCTTCACTGTAAGCTATTTCTGATTTATCCCTACAATTGAATTAAAATTTTTAATTATTATTAGTAAAAACTATTTAACTGACGTGATTTTACATTCCAATATATTCCGATATTCCAAAAGATTCTTGAATTTCACATTAATTCAAGTTCATTTATCAAAAATTATTAAACTAATCGTTCTCAATAATTTTTCAATGTGAAATTCTTCAAATTAGCATTTCTAACTTACAAGAATTTCTTATTAGCAGCTTATTAGCACTAAATTAGCATTTCTAACAAACATTCTCATCCTATCTTATCACTGAAAAATTATTTAGAAAATTTTTAAAGCTTATTCTAACTTGATTGATAGCTTTCATCATATAAGTATGATACTAACACCTGCGGTTTCTTTTGCAGTAATCCGACTTAATATCTAGCAAGTAATGTGGTTTAATAATAATGAATATTAATAATTAATGATGAACTAATAATATTTATCAATTATCTACCTATTTATCAATTAGCTCTCATGGAAGCTCTTTTTTAATCATTCTTGTTAGTTTAAAAATTTTAATAAGTTAAATGTAAACATATAATAACCTCATAAAATTTCCAACATCCGATGAATCAGTGAATTCGATATCGAACAACAATTCAAGCAATGATGCATCATTAATCGTATAATCCAATCGTGGATTATTGTGTTCAATAAATTTCATTAAGAAATTATTTAATCGTTTATGTCCCTAAGATTTGCAAATTTTTTTTTATTCCCTCATAGTTTTGATTATTAATTTAATTTAATTTGGAATTATGTACTAATTGTACCGATATATGTCAATATGTCAATTTAACAATTATATAACTTTTAATTTTTTCACGTGAAACTCACATTATTTCAAATTCGCTCCTAAAACTTAAAACCTTAAAATCACGCTGCTAATTCCAAATTAAACAATATATTTTTTTTGTAGTTTGCGGACTTAATATTAATAATAAATCATCTCCATGTATTGTTTTAATAAATAATACCTTTTATAGCATAATCAATAATAGTTATATTTAATAATAAATAATACCTTGGCAATTCTTTGAATATTGCTAGTTGTGGCATCAAAATGATTAGTTGTAAACTTATCCAGCTGTTCCATCTCACTTTCTAATATTTGTGAAGCTTCATCGAATTGTTCTCGAAATGCTCTTGGTAAATTAATAATGTAAGTTTGAAGTGAACTTCCCGCTTCCAAACCACGTGTACCACATAAATTTTCCTTGAATAAATTTAATAAATAAAAAAAAATGGATCAATAAATCTAGCTCATCTAACGGATGATATTATATTGAAGTTGCTTATAGCACTTATCACTTATATAAAATGATAGTGATTAATCTTTATCATAAAATTTTCATTCTCGTGTTAATTAATTAATTAAATTAGAAAAAGAAAAAAGAGATTTAAAGACATTACTCGTTCTCTGTGCAAATATTGATTCATGCTAATCATATCAGTATCAGCTTGATCATGCACTGAACGTCCATGTATATAATATCCATGTAATGGATGCGTAAGAATAAGTATGCTAATATTTGAAATTGAGCATAGATCTATCATATTATGAAATGGATCTGATAAGAATCGTTCAGCAATTGTGATACGAAGTAACCATTGGATCACCGATACCGCTAGGTAGATACTACTGATTATGGCTAATTCAGTTAATGTTGTACTTTTCACGAATGTTGAAATATCTGGAAATTATTCTGTTAAAAAATTTTAATCTCTAAAATTTCATTTCAAATTTTATCAAACGAAAAGTTACAAAATTCTTTTTAATATTTCAGCATGCTAATTAAAATATAGCTCAATATTGTATTCTGCCTAAAATGTATTCTAGTAGCAAATAAACTTCATTATTTTTTAATTAAAATTCGATAAATTTACTTTTAAATCCTTTTCGGACAAAATTTATGGTGAAAAGCTTAACATCTAACTTGTGAATGTTACCAGTATGAAATCCAGATGTAATAGCTGCCCAATTTTCGAGTTTCAACCAATGAAGTAATGCAATCATCGTGATCATTTGTAAACCGACACTTGTTTTGCGATAATCTTGTAATTCGTTCCATTCATTTGCTACCAAGTAAGTTCGCCTCAAAAGTAAAATTTCATTTCTTGAAATCACTTCAAAACTTTAGTTCAATTTAAAATTAAAAATTAAAAAAACTCATTTATTATTAACTCAAAAACATCAGTAAAACTTTAAGTTAAAATATTCATAAAAACAAAATTAAACGAATTAAAAAAAATTAAACAATCATCTCAAGAATAATTAAAGACATTATATTTCACAATATTTCACAATTATAAAGAGCATAAAAAAGGAAAAATAAAAAGGTACTGAAAAGTGAAAAGTGAAAATAAAAAGTGAAAAAAACACAAACACTATCATAATTTATTAGTTTTCCAAGTAAATCATAGTTAAGTTCAAGTCATAATTAAGTAATAAGCACGAATGTGGCAAAAACGGAAAGTACTGTGAGCAATAATGGGTTTTTGGAAAATAAAAATTTTTAAACAATGAGATATATTTTGCAATATCAAAAAGGGCTGATTTCAATCCAAAATGGATTGAATTTAATAACTTGAATAATTGAAATAATTCGTTGTACCAAATAACAGGCTGGTTGATTTTTACATTCTTTCTTATATCGGATGATGGAGGTGCTCCGTCATTTGTTTCAAAGGTCACGTGAGGTCGTTCCCAATCGATGAAGAATGTCTTAGTAAGAATTAAGTGAGCGCTACAGTGGAATAAAGTGATTAATTTAAGCACCGTTGCCACTAATATGTATAATAACAGTTTCTGTTCCTGAAATTGATTTTGCTAAAGGGTCAAATGTCACCCTAACATACTGTAACAATTGAAATATTCCAAATTCTGTGCTGAATTTTTAGATATAATTTCAGGTATTTGTAATTCACATTAATGTAATTTATATCATTTATAATTTATAATTAATCAATTATCTTTTAAATTTTACAAATTTCGCAATAAACTCCGAAATAAATCATAGAATTTTATTCGCAAATTGAAAAAATTTTTGGAGTTTTCTTTGTTGGATTATTAATTAAGAAATAATCATTAACCTGTTTACGGTCGAAGACAACATATTGAGGTATTTGTTGCAGTTTATATGCAAGAACAGTAAACAGTGTTGGTATCAGAGCAACAAAAAGAAATATATCGCTTAGAATTTCTACTTCAAAAAAAATAAGTTTGATAAGCGTCGTACAATCAATAATCATTTTGCCAGAACGTTTTCCCCAACTGAAATTATTAATATTTTATGAAATGTTGCAAAAGTTTTTAAGAGTAAGATAAACTGAAAATATTCCATTCCTATGTTCACTATTGAAATTATTGATTCCATTATCGGTAAATATCATATCAAAACTAATGACTGATCTGTAATTAATTATTGAATTTAATAATTAGATAATAGTTGAATGGAGAAATAAAAATGTTGATATAAATAATGATAGTGATGACTTACCTGTAAGCTCGTACAGCTGCATAAACGAATGATAAAACAATGAAAGAGAATAAAATAATTTCGATATATTGAAAGAAGTGCGATTCACTCATAAAGTAATTGATATCAAATTGTAATAATAGCTGCTTTTCCGGATCCCACTGCATTTCTGCATGCCGGATTCGTACATATGGTGGCATTATATGACCATCTCTTTGAGACTAAACTATGGCAGACTTTCTTCATATCATTTTCTAAGAGAATCTAAACTTTTCTAATGATTTCGAATTTGCTTATAGCATGTAAAGTTAGCACACATTATTCGAAACGATTGTTTATAGTAAAATTGATAATCGATAATTAGAAAATTTCACATACTTGCATTTGTATTTTAATATCGATTTTTTCGGGGAAACGAATGATAGTGGAATGTTGTGGACCATTATTTAGTGAAATTGCATCAACAAAATATAATCGTCGGGTCAAGATCCATTTTGGATTATGGAGGTCATCTGGTGTTAAACGATTTACAAATTCATCACGTAAACGTATGTTTTCATTTAAAATTGGCATAGCATACATTTGTTTTTGGCCAGACTTATTCAGGAATACGATGTATAAATCGCTGAAAATAGGTTGACCACCGGAAAGATACAGTAAATGTTGAAATTGAATGGAACATTTCATTCCGTAAAATGTTCCAAATTGAAATTTATCCTTTTGCTGTGAACATGTATTCAAATTACTTTCACTTAATGGTATCATTCCAAGGAAGCTACCATTAAGAGCATATTGAATCAGGATAATTTCCAGATATGAATTAGGGTGATACTTATTAAAACTGAAATTTGCTGATATAGCAGTATCATGTGATAGTTCAGTTGATGCTTCGTTATTGGAATAAAATAAGATTGGTGTAGCTAATAATCCATCAGTTCTGAAAATTATGAATTGCTTTGATTGATTTTTTTGCTATTCCAATGATTGATCAGTTTCTAATCAATAAAAATAGAGAAATTTAGTATGAATACATTAATTTCAAGTCAAAGATTTCAATATGTATCAGAGATTCGAAATAACTTATTACTAAATATTACCATTTAGTCAAACTTCATAACGTAAAATGGTTATTTAATTTTTTTATATTTTGAAATCTAAATTATAGAAATCCTTTTTATTAAATATTGCAGACAAATGATAGGATATTATTCATTCAATATCTCAATTCATTATCATTAATCATTATTGAATAACTTCGAAATGATTAACTAATTATTAATCAAATTGTGTTTTTAGCTATCGCTAGTTATAACTAACTATTAACTTTTTATCTCTTCTATGTCCATATTACTTACTACTGACTTTATCTTTGCATTTCTAAACGACTTACTATGACTTCATCTCTTCTGTATCTAGACGTTTCTTTGTTTCAATTAATTTCATATGGACGGTGTAATTTACAATAGTTCTAACTGCCATCAGTCTGTCTAATACCATCCAATTCATCATTATCATTACCATCCTATTATAATCATCTATCAGCAATCTCACTATCTAGAATCTTCTGGATCATTGCCCCGACAAGTAAGCAGAAATTATTCTTTCGAATCAATAACTAAATGATCAATTCATTTGATAATATTCATTGATAATTGTGCTACAATAATGTCAAGATAAATAAACTATTCGTCAAATATTGAAACCTTAAGCTCTCCCGAACAGAATAAGGCAATATCGATTAATTTTCAAATTAAAAATATTTTTAACAGAAAATTATGATGAGTAGGATTTAACCTTTTTATTTATTTTTTTAAAAATAGTCATTCCGAAACTTAAATTTTAAAAGAATATAAGCTATATAGACAAAAATGAATTACCGTTTGTAAAGCATAGAATGAGTAATTTTAATGAATTCTGTACATGCAGAAAGCCGTTCGACACGATAGTTTTGTAGCACACAGATATTAGCTAAATGTTGACAAGCTTGTGTATTATTATTGGAACAACCATGTACCGCTCTTCTGATATTCTTGGCTATATAATTGGAACTTTCCTGAGAGCCATTTTCAAGTTCAATAATTGTTAGCATTTCATTCTCCTCAACTTTTTGACATGTCTCACTATCCTGAAATCATGAATTTGTTTGAAATGTTTTGGGAAATGATTAGAATTAAATATTAGATGGTATATGAGTTTGATTTTTTGATAACAACTCACTTAAAAGAGATAACTTAAGAATCTTGGGTAAAAGTATAGAAATCGAAGCTGTAAAGTTTGAATTTGAAAAACTTTTTCCAAAAATGTTATTATTAATTTGTATTGAAATGACTCAGAAAATATTTTAATTTAGTAAATTTAACAAATAATAGATAACTCAAATTTAATAAACTTAGTACCTCACATTCACATATATCATCCGTTTTAAGGCATGGTATGCAAGTATCACCACGACTAGATACTTTTTTATTAGCTGGACATTTTGCGCATTTTTCCGCTGTTAAGATACCATCAGCTGATATTGTCCTTTGCGTGAAATATCGAAGTGGACATGATGGACATTCAGTTTCACTTCCGGTCATTGAGCATTCAATACAAAAGTGACCATCATTACTAACTTTGCCTTAATTAAATGATAAATTATGATTTAAAGATAGCAAAGAGTTTTTTACTCAAAACAGTAACTCTTCATTAATTGCAGATTCAACTCTTATTTTTCACTGCTCAATGACCCGTTTGCAAATTGAATAACTGCGATCATACCAAAAAATTTTCGTCCAAATCTAAAGCCCTTATGAGAATAATATTATAGCTTAAGCTTTTCGCTTTCCCTAGCAGTCTAGAAAATGTCCACCCAATTACTTGAAATCGTTTTTACTCCAAGAGACAAAAAATCGCACTTACTTGCTGGTTCACACTTCTGGCAGGTACCACCAGCAACTTGAATCGTTCCTGTTGGACAGATACAGTGAAGATGATCCACACTAGTGACAGTACCATTATCACAGTTATGACATTGTAAATTTAATGAATCAAAATAAGCGTTAAAATTGGAGCAGTTATGTGGTGTAATATAGTCAAATAGTAATGACGCATGCACTGAGTATCCCACGTACGTGAAAAGTAGAAAGAATAGTAAAGAAATCATTAGAGTTAATTTTGAGTAATATGCAAATGAATGCAATTTTTTTCTTGATGTTATTACGCAATATTGTTCATAAAATACAGATGATAGGATAAATGCGTGATAAAATAAAGATTTATTTAGGTATCATGCACGTTCACAGAAATCGATTCGAACAATCAATTTTTTTGATAAACTAACTGAAATTATGATTTTGATGATAATGATATCTCTCTCTCTCTATAGCAGAATAATGCTGCAAAAGTTTATGGAAATGTATTACTTCAGTTACCTTGACAACGTACACATTCATTTGAATTTTAATGCCTAGCAAATGGAGCAAGCCGATCATTTGAAAAATGAGTACCACTGGATTCAACGATATGCATGCAAGTGATGAATTTTTTATAATTAATTTTTGTTCTTATTATATTATAACAATGTTATTTTTATTGTTATCACTATTGATTATTATTAATTATTACTATTTTTGTTATGAATTATTTGTATTGTTCATTATTATTATCATTATTACTAGTAACAATTATTATTAAGGAAAGCGATATAAAGTCGAAATTTCCTTGTTCTTCATTAAAAAATGAAGAAAAATTCTAGGATTCATTTTAGTTCAGAAGATTTAAGATAATTGAGTAATTGGAATGTTTTTTATTAGCAGTATTAGTATTTAGTAGCATTTTTATCAGAGTCAGCTGATATTTAAGCGTTCAGTTTCACTTCCGGCCATTAACGTTCAATATAAAAGTGACCATCATCTAACTCCTTTCTTGTTATTTGAAAAGTTTTCAAACATTCTATTTAGAAATAATATTTCAAAAATTGCTGAAAATAAACATTACTTTTAAATTTTCAGGAAAAGAAAGTAAAAACTGCTATTACTATCCCGCTAAAATTAACTCCCTTTAGCTAATATCGTGATTGAAATACTAGCATTTTGATGGTAGACAAATTCGGAGATACTGACAACAATGTTGCGCTTCAGGCATTACCGAAAATTTGAAAAATATTTCAAAGATCTGTTAAATTTTGCAATTCTTCCCATGACAAGTAAGCTAATGAAATATCTGAATAATGAATCTGATCCTACTTGTTAGAGTATTCATCATAGCAATGATGCACCTATTGATAACTATTTCGGTGATTATGTTTTAATTTTATGAACAACTGATCATAAACTAATCAGCATGCAAAATGAAAAGGACCTGATATCATCAATTTTAGTGCTTACATAAGATAGCATTTGCAACTTCGCATTACCATCAAAAGATCTACTGATTTGAATAATCGATTGATATTAGAATATTAAGAATATTAAGTAATACGTAATTAAGTAAGTTAATTCTTACGGGAAATCTTGATGATATTACGCATGCATACCTAGGAAGTCCATTGCATATAGATATTATTTCCAAAGATTATCATATCACTAATACATATAAAGTTAATGATGTGTGTTGGAATTGAATGAAATTGAAATAATTCGAAATTTGAGATTCAATACTTTCAAGAATTTTTTGCCAAATCAGTTCGGCATAATGTTCCGGACGAAGAGAAGAACAGAGAAATAAATAATGCTAACTATTGAAAAAAAGAACTGAAAGTAGAATTCGTAAATTGAACTCAGAGAATATTTAGAAAGTTTTTTGATTCACACAATTAAATTTATTCTTAGTTTCAAATGCCATCAATGAATTAATTAAATCTTTCCAATTCCTCATATCATCGTAATATCGTAATATTGTAATACTATTGTAATTGTGATATTATTGTAATATATCCTTTATTGAAAATTTTCAAATAAACATAATCCTATTTTAATAATATCACATAATAATTTGCAGAAAAAAGAAAACAAAACAATAATGAATGAATTCTTTAACATAACGAAGAAAAACAAAAACAATAGTATAAGTGAGCTCGTATAGCAATTCATAGCAGTAGTAAATTCAGAAAGAATAGATAAACAAAAATATGTAAACAATTTTTAATGGAAAAAATCAGTGAACATGAAATATTGAAGAAGAAAAGATAAATGCAGAGAAATAAACGAAAACAAAAATATCTTAAAAAATATAAAATTCGATTATATCTTAGAGAATTTGCAAATTAAATATTATGTTTTGTGTTTTTAAGTTCTTGAAGTTTTCAATTCGAAATTTTAAATATTTCTAAATTTTCATCTTGAAAATAATTACTAGCTTCTGTTAATAGCTTTTAATTTACAGCCAATCAATGAAATGATAATTTTGACATAGGCTTATCGATAAGAATATCAGGAATGCTTATATTAAATTGGGCTCAATTTGGATCGAATTGGAGCTCATATCAAATGTTTAGAACTAGAAGAAAAAAGATCTTATAGACTTAATAAAGACAAACAAGTAAAAAATATTGCTATTACTGCGTTATATTTTAAAGTGGAAATTTTCAACTTTGTTATAACGATATTTCATAATTTCAGAAATTTTTAAATTCATTGTGCTTTTTCAGGAATTTAAATTTCCAATACTAGTTAGTATGAAGAAAGAGATCAAATTAAATGATCATTGATATAATTATCAATAATTAATAGGTTAGAAGAAAAGAAAGGAAAAGGAAAAGGGAGAGAATAAGACAAAATACAGATAGAGATTAAAGTGATTTTGATAAGACAAGATATAGATATTGAAGTGATTTTGACACCATTCAAATAAGTAAATTTAATGATGATTAGGCTTGTGGCAAATAGGCAGTTTCGGCGAACAAATTCATATTAATTAATAAGTTAACATATCATTTACCATTAATCACTGAGCTATTAATTAAGCAATCAATCGATTGATCAAGCAACAATTAATCAGCTGATCAATCGTTAAACTAATCAACCATTCATGGATCAGTCAATTAATTAATAACAAAAGTAAACAATAGCAACACTTTTTTGCACAGGCAGTTACGATTATATCCCATATGACATTTGTAACTATGAAAAAAAATAATGCTAGCACAATTTGTCCTAATAAGTAACAATAATTATAGTAACAGTAATAATGATGATAATAATAATACTAGTAATAATATTGATATAATAATGCTATAACAAGAATCGTAGTATTATTATAAATAGTATTATGTATCGTAATATCGTAGTATTATTGTTGCAGCAGTAATCATAATGATAAAATAGTGATTACACGTACAAACACAGAAGCTACTGTCAAATGAGCAAACCATTGTGCTTGGTTAGCACTGAGATTCTGATACCGGATTTATGGCACCTGTCACATCCGTACTACTGCTGGCAGAACCGGAACCACTGCTTTCACTGCTATCTGCAATTTTTAAAATAATAGAATCTAACATATATAGATTAGGAAAATGTTCAAAAAATATATGGTTAATAAGTATTAGCAATAAATGATTTGAAAAAAATCCGGAAACCCGAAAGGTCAAAAATCTTGACCTTAATCTTTAATTTCAAATACTTTAAATCTATGTACTCTTATCTGTAAAATACAAAACACTTTCATGACACCTCTATGAGATATTCCTATTCTCATTGCTCATATTCTCACAGATCCTGTACCCCAATGCTTATTCCAACAGCCTATCTTCGGTTCAAACAACCAGTCTCAATATCATCCAATATTTTCCATGTTCATCCATCTTCAGTTTCTCACAGTAACCTTTGTGCAACCTTATCATCTTTGAACTCTTATTTACAAAACAACAGACCCCGCCTCTTATAAGCCTATATAAATACCCCAAAAGAGCTCTCAGTTGACTTCTACTTCCACTTCTTCGCTTTGCTCTCAAAACAGGCTTCCCAACCAGTTCCTTTATTGTATCAAGTAAAAATTGCAACTGTATTAATATTCTAATAAACTGTATCCTTCAAAGAAACGCTATCCACAGGCTTCCATCAATTTGCACACCGATCATTCAAATAAAGAATACTTTCACTTACAGAAAAATAAAAAAAATTTAATTGAAAATTTTTTCAATTTTTCAATTCGAAAAATTAATGCTTAATTTCAATTAAATTAAAAAGTTGGCAAATAAAAGTAAATAAATTGAATAATTGAATTTACAACAACAACAACACTAAAGAAGATAGCATTACAATATGGAAAAAATGATTGGTCATACTTACTAACTCGACTTGGCCATATATCAATCAATAAACGAAGTGTTCGAGCTGCTTGATCCGTATCTAACGGATTGATAATAGTTTTTGGTGGATAAATAGTACTGCTACCTTGAGTAGTACCATTACTTTCCATTGGTGCATTACAGGAACAGAAAAGTAAACAACCAAAAATACCCGTTAAACGTGCAGTACTAACACCGTTATGTTGCTCCGAACTCATTACCATCTTTAGATGATCCAATACTTGTATTAGTGTATTCTGCAAAAAAACAATTCAGTATTGTTTTTAAATTTCATCAATAAAAATTAATTATTAGTCAATAACGATTAACAACGGTACATTCAGAATCAACTTCGACGATTCTTCTGTAATATTCTAGCTTAAAATTCACATTTATAGCATCCGGATTCAAGCATCAACATGATTTCTATTTTAAAATGAAAAGGTCAGTAGGATGAATCATATAATAAAAATGCTTTTTAAAATAATGATTCAAATTTAAAATCAATGTTTGATTTATAGAACATGAAAATTGAAAATTAATTCTGAAAAAATTGGTCTGAAATATATGCCTTATTGGGTGTAGGTAGACAATCGATAACTCTGAGTAACAAACGACGATTTCCACGTGGATCATTGGGCAGAGCAACGGAAAATGCTTCCACAATCATGCCATAAATTGAGGTTGATATCAATGGTTCCGGTAATTCACGTAAAAAATCCTTCACTAAACATGCCAATACGTTAGTATCTGGAACTGCTTCCACGCTCAGTCGTGCTCGTTCCACATCTAATTCCAACTCCTCACGTAACATACGTTTCTTCTCCAGTGATCCGCATACTGCAACATCTTAACTACGAATAAATACAATCATTAAGTCCCAATTTAAAAACTTTTGCTATATTCTGATGTCGTATGTATTTTTATAAACAGATACAAAATAATATTATGATTTTTTTTGAAATTTCAATTATTTGCTAACATACGTATATAAAGACCGGAATAATCGACACCGCGATGTTCAATTTCCTGTAAAAGACGGGAAAGCACCAAAGGTGTTTCACGTCCTTCTCTTGCAATCAATTGTTGCAAAGGTACTCCAAATAATCCGTCATACCTGTAAAAGTGTTTTGAATATTACAAACAGGTACTTACTGTAATAAGTTTTTGAATTTATTTTTCATTTAATTTTTGTTCAATAATTTAATTTTAACTTAATAATTTTAATAGAGGATTTTAATTTAACCTCATATTTTAATAAGTAAGGAATACAAACCTGCAATTAACAACTCTTCGAAATGCTACGAAAACGCTATGGAAAGCAATTTTAACAATTAGTTGACCTTTCGGTTCCAAATTCAAAGCAAACATTCTATTTCCATTCAACCGATCCACTACAAATGCTTCCAATAGCTTCAACGATCCCTTGTGGCACAATTTATGTCTAAACACAACCAACGGAGTAATCAGCTTGAATACTTTACAAACCTTCACTTATTTCAATTTATTGGAATTTACCTGTATTGTGGATGCCAAGAATAGACGAAAAAATTAGTATGAGTAGCATGCTGTACGTCAATTTCAAATGTTTCACGCCATCGAAATTTCTGCTCAGCTGTAGAAACACCTGTCCTAGCACGATGTATTTCGTTTACCTCCAACACGCAATACATCTCTTCCGTAAACGCCTTTTGTTTTTCCGGCATTTTCAATCCTCGTCCTTCGATAATCTGTTAATGATACTGTTACGTGATACTGTGCTAATAACACAATATGAATAATATTGCGTGAACGGCGAAAAAGAGCAAAGTTAATCATTAGATTATTGTTC
The DNA here is from genome assembly GCA_013365365.1 of Cruorifilaria tuberocauda. Lineage (NCBI taxonomy): Eukaryota > Metazoa > Nematoda > Chromadorea > Rhabditida > Onchocercidae > Cruorifilaria > Cruorifilaria tuberocauda. Next base: position 26,159 of record JABVXU010000587.1, read on the forward strand.
ATTGTTAGATTACTTAAAGCTAAGTAGAATAAATAGTGGCAAACAATAATAATCTTTAAGATAATATAGAGACAAAAACAATAATTAAGCAAAAGAATGATAATTTTTTGCAATCGCTAGAATTAATTAACTTAAAATACCTGTACAACAAGAATTCCAGTAAGTGAATTAACATCCAATGGAGCATCAACATCAAAACCTGGCCCAGCTATCCTTAACGGTACCCTTCTGTTCATTAACGGTGATACATGTAATTTATCTAACAGATCACCTCGTTCATGACCAAGCGAAAATCTATTGGTCTGAAAAAAAAAACAAAAACAAAACCTTAATTAATAATTCACAAAGTTTTTTAAGTGTGAGCATTGAACTCTAAAACATTTTATTTTTTCTTTCTTTTTAAAATAGTATAGAAATGTTCTGAAATATTTGCTTACATTGCAATGTTTAATGCAAATTATCAAATTTTTGAAAGTTAATATATCTTTCTTTGCTATCAGAAAACTTTAAATGATGAGAAAGAATTGCATGACATTATGCATGGGATTATGCATGCATGAGAAAGTAATTCCTTTTGAAATACCGAAAAATGTGACAGCTTCGAACTATCATCCATTTATGCTGAAAACACAAAAAGAATCGGGATCTTATCCCATCAATCAACCAATCAATCAATCAATCATAATTCTTTAATTCAAAAATTTGTTACTTTGATTTTTCATAAATCAAATTTACTAAACTTTAAATGATAGATTAAAGTAAACTAACAGCAGCTAACATAGCTCTTGAAGGAAGGGAAGAACTTCGAATTGAAGCACCGGGTTTTTCACCATATGTATGTGACCATCTTGATTGCCTTTCCTGCGGTCTTGATCCCGTATCGATACATGCCCAATTACGATATTCTTGTGCCGAAAATATATCATCGATAGTTCGACCGTATTGCCCACCAACATTACTTGTACCAAAACGTGTCCGAGAATCTGAATGATTAAACAGCCTTAGAGAAGACAACTAACATTAAATACCAAACATTTAACAATAAAACAATTAGATATGAAATGATTTATCTATTTAAAAAATTAACATTAAACACTAAACAATAAAATCGAAATCATTAAAAAGTCAAAATCGATATTCAAATGATCTAACTTTGTGTTTGTTGAAGGATTACTCGCAGATTTATGTAGTTAAGATGCATTTTTTTGTAAGGAATTGTTAAAATTGATTTAAAAAACTCAGTTTAAAATTAAAATATTCAGTAAGGTTTCAACTAGTTAATCAAATGGAATAGACGTTGTTTATGAATTTCAAGAATAATTGTTCGTTCCCAATTTCTTTTTACTCAGCTATAGCTTCTGCTAGCTAAGAAAAAATATTGCAAATGAAAAAATATATCAAACATTTCCACTTGTCGTGAAAATTTTTTTATCGCATCGAAATCAGATTTTCAGGTTTCAGTATTGAAACAGATTTTTATAGAATTAATTTGAAGCACTTCAAATTAAAATTCATGATCGATGATCAATATATATATCAAATCAAAATTAAAAATGAATGATAAATTAAAAGCAAATAAAATTCAAAGTAAGACATTGTAACTTCTCTCATATCTTTTCGTTTCACTTGAAGAGGCAATAAGAAAATATAAATTTATTTGATTTACTCTAGAAGATTTAATAAAACTAACAAGTAAAGTAAAGGATTTGATAATCAGCTTGTGAATTGAATAGTAGTAAATTGTCCTCAAATTTATGCTAATGAGTAGATGGAAGTAGAAAGAATTTAAATCAATCATTCAATTTGATTGTTAAATTTCTCACTTAATAATATAATAACTATTTGCATAATACAACAAACAGTGAAGTTCCTTCTTATCACAAATGGTACCAGTGATGAAAACCTGATTCACATATAATAATCGAAAGTTCTATTTAATTTTAGTTTACAAGAAATACGTAAGTAGACAAAAAAGCAATTTCGAATTATGATGATAAAGCAAATTCGAAATTATCAAAGCATAAAAAAAGAAATTTTTGGGAGATAATGCGTAATTGGTGAGCGAGATAAGGACTGATAAGGAATGATAAAGGAACCATTCACGTAATATCAATTGCTCGGCTTGTTAGCAGAGAGAGTGAATTGATTTAAATTAAAAATTAGGTAACGAATATCTGCCCGCATGATATTTGAAATAGGTTTTAAATAATAAATGTAGCAATTTTATCTTTTTTTCATTTAAAAAGTAATTTTTAAGAATATTCCAAACTGATAAACTTAAGAATTAAAATATAAAATTAAATATAAAGTATAATAAAAAATGTATTATGAAATTGATAATTGAAAAGAGAGAGAGAGAGGGAGAAAAGGGTCATACAGAAAAAAGCTCAGAACAGACAATAGTTCCAATATGAGAAATTTAAGTGCTAAAGAAAAAAATTTTTGGAGAGCTTTTTGGAATACGGTATCAATAAGATATTTGCATGAGAGAAATATGTCAAAAAAAGAATCAAAAACAGACAATTCATTGTTTCGAAAAATAAATAAGTAAATAAAGATAAGTGGAGAAATGCAGTAAATGAAGATACGTATTACTTAATACTTTTGCTTACTTTGAATAGAGTAACTGAACAAGCAATATTTGAATTTGATTATATGCACTGGAGATAAATTTCTGATTAAGAAAGATGTTTAAAGAATAGCTAGTATTAATTACTTAATCACACACATTCGTCATTTACTGTATAATCAGTATGAAATTTGAAATATTGAAATTTCGAAAAATAAAACAAACTTTCGCCATCGATGACATCATTTCGCCATTTTACAGTTCGTGGTGCGGTGCCTGAGGCAGCACGTCGACGAGGTAAAGAATTACTTCGATCTGATGGATCAATTGGATGCCAAGCAGATTGGCCACGAAACATATACCTCGGATCCATGGCTCCTGGAGGAGAACAAAGAGAATGATGCATAGCATAACCAGCTACATCACTGAGTGAACGTTGATTGATAGGCAGTGGACGAGATGTACCGGGCGGTACATGAAAATGTGAAAGACCAAGACTTCCCGGAAAAGCACCATAGCTAGATGATTCCGGGAGGTAGTCAGGAGCAGTTGATGGCCCAGGAAAAGATGGTAGAGGCACAGGTCGTTGGGCTACTGATCGAGGCATTGAATAAGTATATGAAGGTAGCATCTGAAAATATATTATAATCTAAACCATTAAAGTAATCAATAAATATATCAAAAAAGAACCAACGGTTCCATTCATATTAGAAAACAATAAGAAACAAGTCACCTATACTGCCTTCAAGCCATCATGTCGTAGAATCGTCTTTGATAATTACTTAAATTAAATCAACATGCTGTATCAAGAAGTGAAATTACGATTCTTGCCTACCTGGATAGGTAATTGAATATTAGCATAACGTACCGTAGAAGGCAATAACTTAGGAGGTGGCACACGAGCAGTTCGTGAAACGGTTTCTTCTGGTTTTTCCGCTTGATTATTTAAAAGACGTGGTGAATGAGTAGTGAAATGGTGTCGTGGAATCATTGTTGTCATCATTGATGATACGTCAGGTGCTGTTGCTGAAGACGACGATGGTTGTGAGCAACGTTTAACCATTTCCTGGAATTTTTCATATATTTTAATCAACTGATAATAAAATTTTTTACTATCACTGATATAATCCTTTATTGAATTAACAATAACTGTCATATTTTAATGAGTAACTTTATTCAATTACTTCTCAAATAATTATAATAAAGTATTGGGTACAAGAAAGTATAATGTACTTATCACTATAATCTCTCAGTTTTTCTCTTCATTTGCACAAACCCTTCTTTTTTAAATATATTTCATGAAAAAATACTTCAGTTAATGAATCAAAAAACACTCTCTTAAACTAACCTTACTTTGATTAACTCATGCATTTATGGTTTGTCCTTTCCATCTTTGTAATATTAATTTCCTTTCAATTTTATCACTATCACTGTGGTTTATATTTCGATTGGTAGATAAGTTTATAATTTTAACTTGGAAAATCCAATGTGAATCATTAAAAAGAATTGTAGAAAAAAAAAGATCTAAGATGAAAAATGCTTTTTACGATTGTAATTAAAACTGAAAAATGAAGCAATTGAAAAATCGAGAAAGAAATTATATTGATATTCTTATCATTTTCAGTTCAATATTGGCCTAAAAATTAGATCATGCCTCTATAACTCAAACATAAAAGGCATAAAAGGAAGTGATTTAACAGGTTGATAATTAAATTTACAAATTCTATCAATCAGGCTATCTTGCACTGCTGATAATGAGATCATATAGATCGGAGTTCAATACAATGATATGGTTTTAAATGTCTTCGTATCTCTTTCCTTGTACTTAATCAGATTATAAAATAGCAAATGAAGTATAATTTTCATTAAAAGTTATCAGTCAATGATAAGAGTCCAATAAATCAACCAAAATTGAACTTTCATTTATTACTGAAAATGAAAAATTGAAATGAATTGAAAATGAAAATTAACTAATAAAATCTGAACTTAAATATATAACGCTTAAAGTATAATAAAGATTAAAATAATATATGTAAATTTAAGAATTTTTTTTAAAACATTTTTGAATGATAAAGCTTAGAAGGAAAACCAAAGAAAGCCTAAGAGAAGAGAAATTGCAATGAAGGAATGCTATAAATTGGAAAAGAAATCAAAAGCATGAAATTGGAAGCTTAGCAATAAGGTAATTTAAGGCTTTAAGCTATATAAAATAAATTGTTAGAGTGCTGCTGTTATCATTCCTTCTGATGAAAAAAGAAAGGAAATGAATTTCATGAGTTTGCTAATAGAGAATTCATAAATAATAGAAATTTCTCGTCTGATTTGGAGTAGTGATAGAGGGAAAAGAAGAAAGCGATTTCAATTTACATTTTTTGAATGGCTGCTTTTCCAGAGAAAAGCTTCAAGAGCTTATTTTACAATTATCATTAATTTAATCATACAAAAGCAATATTGCTTATATATATTTAATTTGAATGAACGTGAAGTTCGAAAAAAGAGAGAATTTCAAAAGATTTGTAGATTATAAATATTAACTATTAAAGCAAACCGGAATCAAACAGGAATTGAGTTCAATTCAATGTGAAAAAAAGGTCGGGAAAAATACGAAATTGACAATAATCAAGGACTGAAAAGCTATTATACTATTAAGTTATCAAATTAACTTATGTCCCTAACAATTACCTAATTTTCATCTACATCTACATTAATAGTTATAAAATATATGAAGTATAAACCTGCTGTTGACGAGCCTTCTTTCCAAGCCATGTATTAGCTGTTGAGGTTGGATGATTAAGCAAGGTAGATGAAGGTGTATCATCATGTTGTTCCTGATCACTTTTCTGAAAAACCACTACCGGTCGTGTTACCATTGACTGTGATTGTGCTATTCTCTCCCTAAAATTATCTCATGATAACGTAATTTTGAAAGAGGATTAGCTTACATACACGTACGGACAAGGTTATCCTAAGTAGGTATTCTTTCAGACATCTGTAAGCATTTTATAGCTATGCCAAAAAAATGAACCATGGTGATAAGATTAAAAAATTGAGGAAATTTAAAAAATTAAAAAAAGCTATAGCGAAAGTTTGAGAGTATGTCAAGATATAGAGATATATTACTTTTATTTGGATAGCTATTCAAATTATTAATTATTAGCTATTTAAACTAATAATTATTTAAAGATAATATAACTATTCAAAATATAATGCTATCTTATGAAGAAAAGAAATACCTTTTGTTTTTTATGTAACGTATCCTCAGTAAAAGTCGACGTGGTATTGAAAGTACTAATACTACGTCATCGATACTCATCGTGGATACATCGACGTTATTAACTGATAAGATTTCGTCACCAGGACGAATAATATCACCGTATTTTTCCAACTCTGAATTCTCTCCAAAACGAGATGCAAATACGCCTGATGACCTGAAATTGACTTTCTGTAATAAGATACATATGCAAGCTAAAAAGGGGAAAAGTAGTGATAGGAAGCAATTCTATAGCAAATGATGAAGTAAACGTTGCAAAGCTATGCTAACTTATATCAACTTTATGATGTTAAGGTCGCAGAATACTATAATAGAATACATTTACTTGATTGTCATCGTATTACTGGTATTTAAATATGATTCTAATAATATCATCAAATGATTTGCACCAAATAATTCCCTTTCAATCCTTTCTTTTCGTGAAGCATGATACTGCTTAATCACGGGATTATCTATTACACATGTATCATGTACGCTTGGATGATTATTATTTCCTTATCTGTTGTATTTTTAGATAATCCTTCGTATCACCTAATGAAGGGAATATATATATTACTTACTTTAAACAGTTAACTTACTACCAAGTTGAAGAGCAATATCGCCCAATTAAAAAGTCATCTACTCGTACGAAACTTCACCAACTCTTTAACAATTACAATAGAAGAAATTTATTTCTTGACACTATCATGTTATTACTACCGATCTCTCAACAATATTATCCATAAAACAACAATTTACTCGATTCGATTCACAAGTTTCACTATAACTAATATACCAAACTAGTATTAAACTCAAAATCCTATGCCGCAAATCTCGTAAATTTGGTATAACTTTGATTCTCATTAATAGTTTTTGCAAATATTTTAATTATTATTTTTTCACCAATTTATTTGGCAAGCTCGCTGTGCCTAGGAGAAAAGTTGAGAATTTTCAAATTTTCAAAGAGATATACTATTAGGGTATAGAATTGATACCTGTCAGTACCGTTACCTTCCCGAAGATATAAACCAAGACTTTGTCCTGGTTTTTTGATAATTTCCACCAACTGGACAACAATAATATCACCGGTACCAGCAGCTCCTCGTTTTTCCATTCGATATTCTGATCTAAATGATTTTTCTTTAGCTACATAATTTTCTGAAAAATTTATAAATAGCAGTTTAGTCAAGTCCATTAACTCTATTAAGTTGTATGGATTTGTATGGTTCAGATGTGCAGTTATTATATATTCTACTGAATGATAATATCAAAAATGAAAATGGATTTGAAAAATTGCTCTTTTTAAAACTCATCTTCGTGATTAGAGCCTTGAATTACTAATTGATATTCTATGTGTACTATAGAAATAAGAAAATATATATAAACTTAAATATAAATAATATAAATATAAATATAAATATAAATATAAATATAAATATAAATGTAAATATAAATATAAATATAAATATAAATATAAATAAAAATATAAAAA